>JAPWTK010000526.1:0-295076 GCA_029963805.1 Aromia moschata | reverse complement strand
TGTACTTCGTTCAGTTACGGCCATTGCTCAAAATAAAACCACATATATTTTTTTTAATGCTTATGTTTCATCTTGATAAGACGGTGATCTATCAGTTCCAATAAATTAATAGCCAATTGAAATACCATACAAATTGGAGGATATAATACCATTGCATTATCCTAGTAATCGACCACGTTTTGTGTGAAGTTGTGAATAACAACCTGATGCATTTGTAATGACTAATTAGGCAAGGATAAACAGCTATTTTTAGAGATATTAAATTTTTTGTAAAATTAATTTTACGTACAATACTACAAAGTACCGTGAACAACGAAATTAACTCCGATGTAAACCAATTACAACTTTGTAACAAGCGCAAATAATTTTTATTTTATTATCTTGCATAGTGGGTGTTTTTAATTTTGATTTTTCTTTTATCCTTTTTGAGTTGGAACTGTAACGTGGATTCTAACAGCAGCCAAACATAATCAAAGCCCAACAATTACCTTAGCAGTTCGTATTACATTTGAATTCCGTTTATTGAGATGGATTTATATTTAACATAAGTGACGTGAAAATTTTAATTGGATTTTTCACGGGGAGATACTAGCCGAACTCGAAAATCAGTTTGAACATAGCCCCTTTTCACCACTGATATGGACTTTAATGACTATACTTAGTGAAGGTGCCATGAATAATACACGTCAAATAATTAATACGTTATGAGGATACCTAGGAATCAGCTCCTGTAGAGTTAGCTTTCGACATAATATTTTATTGGTAAGGAAAAATGTTCACTATTTTAGAGAGTGTTAATGAATGTAAAATGCCTCATATGACATAGCGTAGTTATATTATAATCAACTGTTTTAGTGAAACTTGGTATTCTAGTGTTTTTTTTGCGAAATAATTATAAGACGTCAGATTTTAAAATTAAATATGGACAATATAAATATATTAGATCATGCAGAAGAATAATTTACGTAAAATTTGGTATTTATTTTTAAAGTTTGAGGTGAACATACTGGTATTTGTATTTTATTATTTAGAGATAATTTGATTAGATATTTGAAGATAATTTTGACGCAATGCAATGTTTTAATCATTGTTTCTATCTAACGATGTTTAGGCCAAAGCAGACGGTGTTAACCTAGAACTTAACACGGCTGTGTTCACTAATCGAAATTTCATCAAAAAACCATTCCAGAAGCATTCATAGCAAGTATTATATGCAATTAACTTGTTGAGACTTTTTGAAAATCCAGAGGCAGCTAGCGTTATAAATAAATATGTGTCTCAAGCCACGAAGAACAGAATCACCACTCTGGTTAATTCAGGTATTTTATAACCTTCCATAGTTTATCAATGGAATTTTGGTGTATTGTTTCCTCATCAATTTAAATTAAATCCTTAAATGTTGATGCAGTTTCTGCAAATGTGCCAAATAATAGTTCATCATGCCTGAACTACTAATCATTTTATTTAAACACCAGTTGTATAATATTGTTTAACTGATTTTTATTTATCTCTCTCTTTAGGGGGATGTAACAATTGCACAGGTATTCCTCACCAGCGTATTATATTTCAAAAGACCAGTGGAAAATGCCGTTTAATACAACTGGGACTCATGAAAACGTTCTATGATGAAAAAAGTAACAAAATTGGTGAAGTTGATATGATGTTCCAAGTAGCGCCTTTTCCATATTCTCGATTGGAGGATATTGGTGCCCATGCCATAGAATTACTTACAGTTTGTTTAAGTATATTTTTCTATAAAAGTTGTAAAGTTTTGTACAAAACCACACTGTATACAAAGGGAAAAACAACAGGTTTATTTTGGATCACCCTGTAGTATCAGTTTATTGGTAATATCGGTAACAAATGTTCTAATATTATTACATATTACGGGATACATAAGGTATCTAGTGATGATCCTGCCATTTAAAAACGAAAAGGTTTGACAGATGTCCCTGAAAATGTGTGTTAAAATTTGCATTTTTATTCCATCATACAGAGTTTGGAAGAGGCAGAAGAAACTTCGGAGATGAAGACGTACGTGTATTTACCAAAGTTTAAAGTGACTTCCATTTTAATCTAATGTTGTTGTTCAGTGAGGTTTATTACCCAACATATTTTTAAAAAATAGCGTTTTTAATGTTTTTGTAGATTGGCATAAAGATATTTTGATCCCAGTAAGGCTAATTTACTCGGCATGTTTGACCACTATCTGTTTTTGTACTAAAGGTTGATCCAAAGGCTGTGATTGAAGTTGATAGAAAAAGGAACAGTTGCTGTTGACGTTTTCTGGTAAGATCTATACATTCACAATGTAAAACATGATCTTTCTGTGAATCTGCTAAATATGCCTGTTACAATATGATTGTCAAAATTTTCATTTCAGAGTCTCTCTACCGGCTCGTCCACCCCCTCCAGTTTTCAGAGCCAATAAACCGTTTTTGTATTTCATCGTCGACAAGCTAACTAGAATTATCATTTTTGCTGGAAAAGTTACCAATCCAGATACTTTGAAGTAAATAAGAACAGTAATGATTTACACACCACATCACAGAGTCAATGTAACTAGCCATTCTGCCGACCAGATGTCTGCTGTTTCGCACTGGAATAAGTTCCTTATCGTTTAAAATATGCAGGGTGTTTGATGAGACGCGACTGGCTCAGTCGTGTCTTTTGATAATAACAATTTTTTTGTTGTTGCTCAAGTGCGTGTAAAAATAAATGGTATCATTTTAACTAGCATATATATTCTAAATATAATATCTATCGTTTTTCTAAAGCAATTTTTTGCATTTGGGATAAAAAATGTTCCCATATTCTTACTTTTTGGGAAACTCTGTACAGTACCCTAAAATATATTATTATTTACAAAAGTCCATAATTCTTGTTTTTTTTGGTGTAGATGACAGAATAGAAATGTTACGGTAACATTTATTATTGCTTCCCTTATTACTGTTGTTTTCTTTTATGTTCATTTATGTAATAAAAATATTAAAGCTGTATGAATTATTTTGTAAAGGGTGAAAACTCTTATAAAATCTAGTGTCCTTTTGACAATATACGAATGCCCGTGTTTCTAATTCCGTATCTATTTATCTAGGATTTATCAACATGTAGCGCCCGGTCTAGCAACACTGCGGAGACTGGAATGGAAGGGTAGGGTAGGTTAACATGTAATGCACCTTCAGTACAAGTTTAAACTTATTAGAGTCATTGTTTGTTCTTTGTGACTTTTTTGTAAACCGGTTTTTTCTAATGCGTTTTAAAAATGAGTGGCATCGATATCGAGCAACGGTGTTGCTATCACGGATTTGTTCACGGCGTAACGTTTTTCAAAGCTTTAAGGCCTCACGAAGGAAGTGTTCGACTGAAGATGAACCACGCAAGTCTTTCCGGAGGCCTTTCAGGAATTCTCGAAAGATTGACAGAGGATGGGTCTTGTGCGTTCGGTCGACGACAAGGATGATCAGGGAAAAGTTAAATTTGAATCACACCACTGTTTATCAGATTTTGACTCATGAATTGGGGCTGAGAAAAATCTTCGCGAAAATGGTTCCAAACAATCTTTCGCAGGAACAAAAGGACATCAGGAGAAGAAGGTGTCTTGACTTTCTGGAATCGATTGAAAATGATCCCATTTTATGGAACGTGTCATTACTGGTGATGAGACTTGGATGTTTGAGTACGACCCGGAAACCAGAAAGCGCCGAAGCATGTAATGGCACTCCTCAAGCTCTCCAAGACACAAAACAGCAAAAATGAGCAAGTCGAAGATAACATGCATGCTGATTTGCTTTTTTTGATAGCCAGGGAATGGTACACAAAGTGTTTGTGCCTCAGACCAAACAGTAAAAGAACACTTTTAGAGATGTTTCTTGAAAAACTTCGAAAAAGGAGGAATGCGTGTGAGACGAAATGTAAGAACAACTGAATGTTCCATGCGAAAATGCGCCTTGTCACACGGCCATTTCAGTAAACGAGTTTTTAGTTAGTAAAAACATTCATGTGGCCCTCAGTCTGTATTCGGCTGACTTAAGTCCTTGTGACTTTTTCTCTTCCTAAGGTTGAAAAATCACCTCCAAGGGACATAATTTTGGGACCATAGAAAACATTCAAACTGCCGTAACCGACCAGCTGAAGGCTATTCCAGTATAGTTCCAGCACTGCTATGAGGAATGGAAAAACCGTCTCCTGCCCTGTGTGGCTTCCCAAGGAAGTTATTTTGAAGGAAGCAATACTGAATTGTAATTTTATTGGAAGAGAAAGTGGTAAAAAAGTCAGTCTCATTACTTAATTTTCACACCTCGTAAGTTAACTGGTATCTAGTAAACCCACTTAGTTTCATGAAAAAGGTTGCAGAAGATGCACTAAAAATAGGAAAAAAAAAGAAACATACACTTATTCAGTTGTTGAGTAAGGTCGTGCCTAGTTCTTGTTTCAAGTTTTTTAAAAAAATTTTTTGACGTTGAGTAAAATGGTTGGACAAACTGAAATATTTTTTTATTATACCTACCATCATTATAGATGGCTCTCGATCCGTTTATATTTAACAAACAAACCCGGTCAAAAGTGCATTTGACAGTTACCCACATGTTTCCTTTCTGCTGGATTATGAAACCATGAAATCGTCCACGTAAGTTGTAAAATATTTCGATGTCTAATTAACTAAGGGTAGTATCTGATTTTGTTAGTGAAGTTAATCAGAAAGAAGGAAATTTGTTGTGTTTTTAATCTTTATATTGATTACGAGAAGTGTATTACCTTGAAAATACAGGTAGGTACGTAACATCATCCGTTTTCATTCGTCCGAAGAAGATATGAAATGCTCACGTGCACAAGACAAGTTTAAAAAATTGCATTCATTGTCCTATTGAAATATGGATTTTATTATATCTAAATAGATTTAATGGTTGGCTTCGAATAAAAATATATTTGTATTAAATAAATTAAGTTATAATCTTATAGAAGGTAGGTAAACTACTAAAAGGATTTAAGTAGAATATTAAATTATCAGATGCGTCTGCATTCATTGGGAAATCGACAAATCAAAGATTTTTAATTATATATATTTTATATAAACAATTATACAAATATTTTACATGAATAAGACGATCAACTGTATCACATTGTGTCTGTAACATTTATTGTATTGATGCAGATATTTTTTATATTTTCATAATTTGAACTATGGTTGACTTAAAACAACAATCCATAAATATTTATAAAGTATATAAGGCTTTGTACTATAAACAATGATTTATAATTTTATCGGATTATTAAAACATAGAGAGTTTTACATTCATGTTTGGTATTTTTTAATATTGTAAAATTCATTGCTTTTAATAATTTCAGTAGAGAATTTTGTATACATTTCTCTTCTACAATATTCTAATTAACTACCGAGTTATGATTATTATTTTTCTCATATTTTCACGACCGTTGATGTAACTATTTACGTTATTTCCAAGGTTATTCTTCATTCTTTACTCGCCGTTTTGCATATATTTGTAAATATATATCTTTACAAAATAAATTGCTAATTTCGTTTTTGGCTTTTTAAATGACGAATTTTAAATTACTAGTTACTACTGGGGGTTATTTGAACATTGATCCAAGTCCCAAATATATGTAGGTAGCCCTTTTCCGTCTCTGCTAAATAAAGTGATTGCTTTTTTGCCCAGCCTGGAGTTTTCCTGTCAATAATATCGTGATGTGGTTTTCTAAACCTGTTTGGGTTTAGTTCGCCCGGTAAATTGTTGCTGAAAATGCGGTTTCGGTGAACTAACCAACTTGTTTTATTTTCACACTGACATTAATATCCTTTTATCCCTTTTTAGTTGGAACTGTACCGAGGATTCTAACAACAGCCATTATAATCAAAGCCCAGAAATTTAACATAACCGAATCAATCAATGCATTTTCTTTAAAATTTATTATGGATGAGGTTTATATTTAACATATATCACATAAAATATTTAATTGGATTTTATTCACAGGAGACCACCAGTCGGGCTAGGAGACTCTTTGAACGTAGCCATTTCACCATATACAGTATGGTCCTTAATGACTATACTTAATGAAGGTGTGATGGACAATACAGCTCGACAATTAGAAAATGCGTTGGGGATACCTATGGATAAAACCCCTGTGAGGTCTAGCTTTCAAAACTTATCCAATACTTTATTGGTAAGGAAAAAGTTTATTGTTTATAAATATTATTTTTAGAGTGACTACATGAGTCAAGAAGTGACATTATAAAAACGCGATATAAAGAAGCTTTTGTGGTATTTGGTATCATAAATTTGGTATAGCTTGGTATTTTTCTGCACAGGTAATTTAGGAAAATCCAGATTTTAAAGATACAACAATATTAGATAATGCATGAACAAATGTATCATTTACGCACAATTTGGTATTTAGCTCTTGTTTAAAGTTTGAGGTGAATATTGGTATTGTATTTTGTTAATTTGAGATAATTTGATTCGACGCAGTGTTGATTTAAATCATTGTTTTTATCTCAAACAATGTTTTAGGCCAAAGCTGACAGCGTTAACTTAGAATCTAACATGGCTATCTTCATTAATGAAAAATATCCGGTCAGAAAGTCATTCCAGGCAGTGTCAGACCAGTACTATAAAGGCCGCAATTAATCCTGTGAACTTTACCATCCCAGTAAAGCAGCTAACGATATAAATGGATATGTGTCTCAAGCCACGAAGAACAGACTCACGGCTTTGGTCGGTTCGGTATTTTATAGGCTCATCAATGGAATTTTTGGTTTATTGTTTCCCCATCATTTTAGAATAATTTTTTTTGCAAACGTACCAAATAGTTCTTAATGCTAAGACCTTGAACTACTAATCATTTTATTTAAACAACACTTATATAACGGGATTTCATTTTAATGTTTGAATTTTATTTGTCTCTTCAGCTGATGTAACAGGCGCATATCTGTTCCTCACCAGCGTGTTATATTTCAAAGGCCAGTGGAAAAATGTCGTTTAATACTACTGAGACTCGTAGAGAAACATTCTATGATGAACAAAGTAACAAAATTGGTGAGGTTTCTATGATGTTCCAAGCAGCGCCCTTCCCATATTCCCAGTTGGAGGATATTGGTGCCCAAGCCATAGAATTACCTTACGGATTGGTTAGAATATATTTTTTTATAAAATTTTAATGCATAATTTTTGTAAAAAAATGTTTTATACAAAATTACTGTATAAAAAAGGAAAAACAACAGGTTTTTTTTTTGGATCACCCTATAGCATCCAATTTATAGCAAGTAGCAAATGTTCATTTTCATCACATATTGCAGGACCGTAAACTGTCTATGATAGTGATTCTGCCATATAAAGGCGAAACTTTAACATGTGTCTGGAGTCGTATGTCGCAAAAGCCCTTTTCTTACATCCTACGGGCTCTGCAAGAGGCAGAAGAAACGTTCGGAGATGATGATGTACACGTGTATTTACCAAAGTTTAAAGTGTCGTCTGATTTCAACCTCAATGTTGTGCTGATCGAGGTTTGTTACCCAACGCATATGAGGTGTGTAAATTAAGTAATGATACTGATTTTGAAATTTTTTTATTCGAATAGAATTACAATTCAGTATTGTCCCCTTCAAAATAACTTCCTTGGGAAACCACACAGCGCTGGAGACTGTTCTTCCATTCCTCATAGCAGTGCTGGAACTCATATACTGGAATAGCGTTCAGTTGGTCGGTTACAGCCGTTTAAATGTTTTCCTAAGGTCCCAAAATGACGTCCCTCGAGGCGATTTTCCAGTCTCGGGAAGAAAAAAAGGACACAAGTTAGGCGATTGAGGAGGCTGAGAAGCCACAGGAATGTTTTTACTGGCTAAAAACTCGTTTACTGAAATACCTGTGAGATGCAACATCCAGTTGTTCTTGACATTTGGTCTCCCACACGCATGACCCTTCTTCGAAGTTTTTCAAGAACCTCTCTGAAAAAGTGTTGATTTACTGTTTGGCCTGGAGGCACAAACTCTTTGTGGACAATTCCCTGGCTATCAAAAAGATGGCATGCTGCATTTGATCTTCGAATTGCTCATTCTTGCTTTTTGGGTCTTGGAGAGCTTGAAGTGTGCCATTCCATGCTTTGGTGCTTGGTTTCCGGGTACTCAAACACCCAAGTCTCATCACCAGTAATGACACGTTAAAATGGAGATCATTTTCAATCGATTCCAAAAAATCAAGACACCTTTCTCTCCTGATGTCCTTTTGTTTCTGCGAAAAGTTTTTTTGGAACCAGTTTTGCGCAGATTTTTCTCATCCCCAATTCGTTAGTCAAAATCTGATGAACACTGTATGATTCAAATGTATCTTCCCTGATCATTCTTGTTGTCAACCGACGATCTGAACGCACAAAATCTTGTGTTTCATCGACATTTTTATCAGTTTTTAAAGATGAAGGCCTTCCGTTAGCATGGTTCATCTTCAATCGGCTCTCTTCCTTCTGAGAATGTCTTAAACACAGAAATACCTGGGCTCTTAGAAAAAACACTGTCTCCGTAGGCGTGTTGAAATTTTGCAAAAGTATCAGATGCGTTGTGTCTAAGTCTGAAGCAAAACCCTGATAACACACAGTTGCTCAAAATTAATGTCACTCATTTTTAAAACGCACTAGAAAAAACCGGTTTACGAAAACAGTCAAAAAGAACAAACAAATGGCTTTAACAAGTTCAAACTTGTACTGAAGGTGTACAAGTGTACCGCTCTTCAGAGTCCCGTCTCCGCAGTGTTGCTAGATCGGGCGCTACGTTGCTAGTCTCATTACTTAATTTATACACCTCGTACATTTTTATGAAAGGAAATATTCTTATTCATTGATTTTAATATTTGTGTAGATTGGAATAAAAGATGTTTTCGATCCCGATAGGGCTAGTTTATGACATGTTTTACCACTATATCTATTTGTCGAGGTTGATCCAAAAGGCTGAGATTGAAGTTGATGAAAAAGGAACAGTTCCTGTTGACGCTCCTGGTAAGATTTATAAATTCACAATGTAAAATGTGATCTTTCTGGGAATCTGTCCGTCTGTCTGTTACAATATAATTTTTAATTCTGGTAATGTCTTATTTTGTCGAATTCTCTAAATTGAGAGAGGCCAGGAATAAGATTTATATATAATAACAATAATATTTTTAAGAATATTTGTTTTTGTTTTTATTTTTTTTTAATTTTGTAGCCCCATAATAATTTGTAAGAGTGAAAAAGGTGCAATAAAGGAAAGTGGCAAACCTTTTCTTTTATATTTATAAAATTGTAGTATTAAAACTTTAAATGCGTTAAAACGTATAAGGGTTATCTTCATATGATTCAAATTATCACGTTGGTTAGAGTTTTTTACATTTGATAACTACATACTTGAAATATGTATAATTTAAATATTAATTTGTGTACAGCTTCGATGTATTACGAATAATAATTGCGTGAAAAGACAAAAGCAAAACTTCAAAAAAAAAATCAAATAAAAAACACAACACTAACTTAAGAAGAAAATATCACTTGGTAATAACTTTTACATTTTAGGAATCTCTCAGCAAAACAAGCCGGCCCCTCCAGTATTCAAAGCCAATAAACCGTTTTTGTATTTCATCGTCGACAAGCTAACTAGTAGTATCATTTTTGCTGGAAAAAATTGCCAATCCAAATACTCTGGACTAAATAAGAAAAGTAATGATTTTCGTACACCAGGGTTCAATGTAACTAGCCATTCTGCCGACAGATGTCTGCCGTCTCACACTTTGGAATAAGATCATATCGTTTAAAATATACAGGGTGTTTGATGAGATGCGACTGGCTCAGTCCTGTCTTTTGATAAGCACATTTTTTGATGATATCAACTGTGTGTAAAAATAAATAGCATCGTTTTAACTAGCCTGTATATTCTAAATCCAATATCTACCCATGTAGTATTGTCATTCAATACACTTGTTTAAAAAAATGTGGATTTTCTCTCATTAGAACGTTATGTACACTGTTTTAAAACATATAAGAAAATCTAAAAATAAATGTATAATGTCAAGAAGTATTTTATAATCTTTTTTATATGTGAAAAAATATACAGGTATGTATAGCCGATAGAGACTGGAAGTGAAAAAAAGGTAAGTTTCGAAACCCGAGCAGGTAATACACACCAGACAAAAAATTTCTGATATGTTATCAAAATACAACAGAATATAAAAATTATTTCGAAATAAATTTAAGGAAAATGAGTGTTCCACCCTCCTTTCCCAAAGTAATTTTCCCATGCCCATGGTGAGATTAAAATAAAGAAAATTCTAATGCTATTTGATATATTCCTTTTGAACACTGTCTATAAATTTTAAGACAATTTCATAACGGATATTGCCACGCCTGTTGATATTTTTGCGATACAATTTTTCTGAATCAGAATATTTTATCTCAACATCATCTTGCAAATATATGTTGCAGTTTTATTTTTACATGTTTACTCATTATTTTTAATATCGTAAAGTAGAATCTAAGATAACGCCGAGATTAGAATTTTCAAAGGATGATCGTATCTTATCATGCCGGGAAAAATATCTTATTTACCTGTGAAACTTTATAAAATATAATGTTGGAAACTATGAGTGTATCAATTAGTTTTAACAGCAAAAATGGTATTTCCATCGACATTAAATAAGCATGTCTTGTGGAGGTTAACGGACTTCTATCACGAGTAGGAAATTGATATTCAATTACTGGTTAGAGTATATTATGGCTCCATTAGGTCTGCATAAATAAGTGTTTTAATCAGTTTGGAGGAGCAACAATGATTTGCTCATATTTAAATAACGCGCTTGTTGATTACAATTGAGTTCTAGCGTTGTTGCCAAATGTATAATTTGTACATACAACCTAAGCTAAAAGTTAACCTGAAACTTGTTAACTGAAAACCCTAAATAATCACGCGTGACAACGATTTTTTGTGTTTTAATTCTTAGGTCACTTATGAAAGATATTTTTTCATTGTTTGATAATGACAGTAGAAATTGTCATTTGAAGAATAGAAAGATATTTAAAGTAGCCGTTTTTCTTTTCAAGTTAGTAAACAATCAATGCATTTATTTTTATATGAGCTAGATTTTTTTGGAAATTTTATAGAAATAGTATAATATCGTCGAAGAAATTAAGGCCAATTTTTTTTTTCCACAATTCCAAATTGGTGACTAGTTCAGAAAATCTATTCTTTTCGATTTGATTTTTAATTTTTCTTAAAAAAAAACTCACGACCACAAAAATCAAAATTTCTGAAGAACTACAATACCTACTACATATTTAATTACCCTAATGTCAAATTACAAATGTCAAGAATGAGCTATATTCTCATTGTCAAAGCGTACTTTCATTATTTTTAATATACAAAAATTTTTGACATGCCTACCAATTTTGTTTTTTACGAAAAATTGTATGTTTTTTAACTGCAATTATATAAAGGATACTTAATTTGAAAATTTAAAAACTTATTACATTTCTGGTGAAATTTGTTTACGAGGTGTGTAAATTAAGTAATGAAACTGGCAACGTGGCGCCCGATTCAGCAACATTGCGGAGACAGGACTTGGAAGTGCGGTAGGTTAACCTGTAATAAACACCTTCAGCACAAGTTTGAACTTGTCAGAGTCACTTGTTTGTTCTTTGTGACTGTTTTCGTAAACCGTTTTTCTTTCTAGTGCGTTTTAAAAATGAGTGACATTAATTTTGACCAACGGTGTGCTATCAAGTTTTGCTTCATACTTGGACACAGCGCAAGGGATAGTTTTGCAAAACTTCAATACGCCTACGGAGACAGTGTTCTTTCAAGAGCCCAGGTTTTTCGGTGGTTTAAGGCATTCTCAGAAGGACGATTGAAGATGAACAACGCAGCGGAAGGCCCTTCATCTTCAAGAACCGATGACAATGTCGATAGAATACAGGATCTTGTGCGTTCAGAACGTCGGTTGATGACAAAAATGATCAGGGAAGTGGTACATTTGAATCATACCACTGTTCATCAGATTTTGACTAACGAATTGGAGATGAGAAAAATCTGCGCAAAAATGGTTCCAAAAACCTTTCGCAGGAACAAAAGGACATCAGGAGAGAAAGGTTCTTGACTTTTTTTGAATCGATTGAAAATGATCCCATTTTATGGAACGTGTCATTACTGGTGATGAGACTTGGGTGTTTGAGCACGACCTGGAAATCAAACGCCAAAGTATGAAGTAACACACTTCAAGCTCTCCAAGACACAAAAAGCAAGAATGAGCAAGTGGAAGATCAAACGCATGCTGATTTGTTTTTTTGATAGCCAGGGAATTGTCCACAAAGAGTTGGTGCATCCAGGCCAAACAGTAAATCAATAACTGTGGCTCTTCAGCCTCAGGAGTGGAATAATAAAGGAGGAATAAAAGAACCGTCTTCAGCGCTGTGTGGCTTCCCAAGCAAGTTATTTTGAAGGAGACAATACTGAATTGTAATTATATTCGAATAAAAAAATGAAAAGAATCAGTCTCATTACTTAATTTACACACCTCGTATGTACAATACATGTACAATATTTCAATTTTTTTCTCATAAATAAAGAAACGACAAACTAATACACGGTCTCGCGATACCCAGCATACTTCCAAAAATGTGGTTTGATTGAAACCACATTTTTCATCCCCCTATTTTCTGCCCCTTTCTTCTAAGTATTATTTTGAAACCTGCCTTTTAGATGTTTATGAAAAATTAAAAGAAAATATTTGCAATGCTGCAGCAAAATATGTTTTTACTTATTCAGGGTGTTCCATAATTATGATGTGTATAGTTAAAAATGCGTTATTCATTTTCATAAAAAAATCCACAACAGCACAGAAAAAAAAATGGTACTACACACAGCTAACTAACTAACGTACATTAAAGTTTAAAGTGACAAATGACAGCGTTTTTATTATGTCCTTTTAGTCCCCGGATTTTTGGCTCGCCTTGTGTGTGCGAATAGCTCTGCAGGGAGCAAGGGCGTAGCCAGAAGGGGCGATGGGGGCGATCGCCCCCCCCCCCCAAATGGTCAGTCAAAACCAAAATAGTCGGGGGATTGCGCTTGCCGTTGCCTCCAATGACTTTTTTTTTGCTTTTTTGTTTAATCTGCATTGGTCGCCCCCCAAAGAAAAATAATGGCTACGCCCTTGGCGGGAGGGCTCTAATATAAAAAGTTTATATGAAAGATTTCCTTTAAAATCACCTGTAGAATACACCCTTTAAGAGTTTCAACATAATTATGGGTCACCCTGTATGCAGCATCTAAAAAACCGACTTGAAGTTCCCATGCGTAATCCACGATAATTGGCTTTAATTGAAGAGGTCAGAGGGCTACTTTCGAGAAGTACTCCTCTTGGAACAGCCGAAACAGACAACAGACTAGAAAATCCAGAGCATAAATAATTTCCCATTAATGTGTAATTAACGCTATTAACGATGTGCAGTGATAAGACGAAACAAAACTTTCTTGGATATTTACAATAAGCCGTGTACGCAGCAGTTTATAGTTAGATCACTATTATCTTTATAACCTTTAGCTTAGTTTTTGAAGAAAAGACAGTTGCCTTTATTCACGTCTAGTCAGATGATACGATATTATCAATAACATTAATACTGTTCGGTACTCTCGATGAAAAGAACTGAGGAATAAGTACCTACTTTTATTATCTACATCGCTCATGACAGATCGGCTAAATTCATTCCGCAATTTAGCTTGTTAACTCTTTATTAGTGAAGTTACGGCCGTGTTGTGTTGTGATTAAAATATCTGATATTTGTTGTGACATGTGAATTTGTTCCTACCTTTCTGGAGTTCTTATCATGGTAAGTACAAGATGACGCCTTTTAAATTTCCCGTAGGAGTAAATATATTTGTAAGATGCTCTTTTAATTGTAAATTACACACTTATGCAAGTTTATGGTAGCGATATAAATCTTTTGTTTGTCTATTTTTATCTCAACTTGTGTGTTTTTCAAAAATAGTCTATTGTTTTACATCAAACACGGCGAGAACTTTTAATTTAGATAAAAAAGATGGTCTTACCTTTTAAAATAGTACTTAATATTCAACTTGTTTGATTTCCAAGCACTCATGTTAAAAAATAACATTAAATTTGTCACTTATTTTAAATTATTTGATCCATTTTAAAACGCTGGGAGTTGAAATTAGTTACAATTAAATATCTTTATTATTTCATTATCTGTATGTATAGATAAGTTAAAAATTTGTGACGACATGAAATTGTTTTCAATTCCAATGATTCAAATACAATAGGTTCGATCATTGTTTAGTGTCATTATGCAACTTCTCTTACCACTTCCAAAGATACCAAACGGCAGTGAACATTCTTTTATTTGTTCAGTTATCATAGGGCATTTGTGAAAACCCTTTGAAAATAATTTGTAAGCAAGAAATAAATATTTTTTATATAAATTGAGTAGTTACCAGTGGTGGTTCGTAAGGAAAACTTTAGGTGAGGCAGATCTTAATCATTTTAAAAATAATATTTTTTTTGAGAATTTTTATAGACAAGGAAAATACAAGTCTTTTCAATCTTACTTGGAATAAATTTGCGTCTAATAAAAATTGAAAACGTTACCATCATTTCTATAGTTTTTGTAAAAATCACTGTTTATGAAATTTTAATAAAATACGGGGCGTTCTAGAGGGACATTAATCCGTAAATGTTTTAGAGTTGTGTGTGTCTTATAGAGCTTGAATTTTTTTGATAGTGTTGGTTCAACTTAAAAATGTTTCAAGATTTTTGAAAACATTGCAATTTTACTTTTTAGCGATATCCTTCCACACAATTCCACACCTTCAACTTGGACTTAGACTTAGATTAGATGTATAATTTCTCAAGCTCTAATCCCATCAGAAGCAAAAATAAAGCAATAATGTAGTACAAAAATGATAAGAATTTATTCAACCTTCAAAAAAGTTGGTGTATCATGACTTTGACATGCTGAGTGTATGGGCTATTGTTTTATCTAAAATGAAATCTAACTTTTTGAGGATGCAATCGAAAATACGTATATAATATCAACGGATTTAGTTACTAAATTAAAATTAGATACACTAAAAAATTAATATTTGTTAAATATAATATGCCCCAATGGGTTGCCGCTGGTAAGTTATTTATCTTTGAAATAGTTTCACCGACATAGATAACTATTATTGAGCATAGTCCAATACATGGTTCTATTAAATTAAATATTTGGTTAATTTACAATAAAAATAAGATTATTTTAGTGACAGGTTGTTTATATACAAACTTCCTATTGAGCAATATTTAGAACATACTAAACATGACTAGTTTTGAAAATAAAACCGTTATTAGTCATTTGCGTTTTGTTATTGCTTTGGTTTTAATTTTATAGGGTAATAGTTGAGATGTGCTAATCGGATCGGATTTGGTTTTGGTTCGTCTCTTGTTTATATTTATCTTCGGAGGTTATTGATACTTTATCTGTAAAATGATGTACGAACATTTGAAACAAGTGGGGTAGCATAAAAACAAATAAACCATAAAAAGTATTAGTAAAATTGGTCCTATACATTCTAGATTATGAAAATTTAGAAGAAACCACAAACAATTAACATTCTTGTACAACAATTTTAAGCGCATTATTTTTTTAGATCTGAAACAATTTTAGGATGGAACGCAAAATTATTTGGTTATTGGTTTTTGTATTATCCACGAATGTCCCTGCAGTCTGGGTGAAAAATGTAAGAACGAGCCTACATGTAAGATAATGCGAATTCATGGGATGAAGGTTGCAGACTGTTACAACAAAGATTTCTACTCTTTCCCTAAATGTATATCCACTGATGTCGAAGTAAGTATGATTTAGATGATATCTTAATTTCTGTGTATCTGGTATACAAATAATTGGTCAACAATGGCTTAAATGGCTTTCAATCAGAGTAGGCTTTATTTAATTGCTTAATAAATGACCTCTTCCGGTTTCCGGTCAAACCTTTAGACAGTGGCGTGCGTTCCCTGATACAATTAGAGCTTTTTTTAGGAATACCAATAAGAGAAATTACAAGACCGTTGAAGGGAAAACATATTGTGACTTATTTTGATACTTTATCAGTTACAATTCTAAATATAACAATAATTAAAGGTAGCAATCTTCCAAGACCTCTGTTGTTACATTTAATTGATGACGATGTTCTGACTAGTACTTTTTTAAGTTCGTTGCATTTTTTGATGAAATAAAAACGTTTCTATTTTCTTCGAGGTGATCGAACTTACTAGAAACCGAATCAGGGACGTTACCCGATCCGACTTAACCCACTCCAAGTATTTAAATTTCCTGTACTTAACGGATAACCTAATATCTAATCTAGATGAAGGATACGTTTGCAGACATGGATAGTCTGAGCACGCTAGATTTGTCAGTTAACGGCCTTACTAAACTTCCCTCAACGGTACTTCAGTTACCTTCCCTGAAGTCCCTGTATCTACGTCAACACATGAACATTAACATCGCAAATGAGTGGAAGAAATCGAGTCCATATCAAGCCCGCTGACTGTTCTCGACATGGAGTTACACTTCCAACGACAGGGAATCCGGCAGACTTTAGATTTCGGTACCATGCCTTTATTGGCAACAATGAATATCACAGGAAATAACTACGTCACTATAACTCCAAAGCATTTTGCGAACCTGTGCAACTTGCAAATATTATATAACAGTAACGTTACGGCAACGTACGACTTGTGTGATTGTTGGATTATTAATAGGTGGCTCGGAGAAAGAGGGGTTAAGTTCGACACGTTGGAATGTCCAGAGGATAAAAACAGTAAGTAGGTAAATTTTGGAAAATATAGTAGAAGTATGTACTTTCCATCACATATTTGGTACATATTTTGGTTCATCCATTTGGTTCGTTTGGTCCATCAATTAGTTAACATATTTAATGAGTTGAAAGTACTGAACATTTAAGTTAATAGAGTTACATATAGTTACCTAAACAGTTTACAGTAATTTTTATTGGTTCCTTTGAGACAAAATGTTTCATTATCATTTTTACAGGGTGTACAAATGCAGCTTTAAGTGAGAGGGATGAAAAAAATCTACAAGGGATGCAAAGAGTTGTACGATCAGATTCAAGCCACCCAGCGTCTGACGAAAGTGGGCATTGGCGTAGGCATAGCAATTTTGGTAGCCATAGTAGCAGCCATTTTATGCTTCCTTTGGATGAGAAAAAGACGTCGAGAGCGAAGAGTGAAGGAAAACGAAAATGGCACCAACCAAACTGTCGCTTTAATGACCAAACACACCGCCAAATAATTAAAAAAAATGTGATACATTTTGCCATCTTCGTTAATTTTTTGGAAGCTATTTGTTTCCGGATTTTACTGAAGAAGAGTTTATAGAAGATGTGTGTATTAATAAGTACTGCCTGTGTTATGATTGTAGTAGTCATAGAAAGTATTACAATACGTCTTATAAAAACTGAACTATAAACTATAAAGTTGAACCAAACTCCATATTTAGTAACTATTGTGTCTACTGTCTTCTCAACACAGGCAGACTGCATCAGTCAATAATATTTATTATTATTAGTTGATAACGAATTTATTATTGTTGAAAAATGTGATACGTGTTTTTTATTCTATTTAAGTTATAAAATTTAGAAATTATGTTTCGAATAAATATTTTTGTAAATTTAAAGAAAGCAATAAAGCTATATTTAAAGTTCTGTTCGCATTTTTGCGTGAAAAATACATATTTATACACAACCTACTAAATGATTTAAATATAAAATCAAAGAAAACCAAACTTAACAGTCAGTAGTTAGATTTATTTCTGAATATTTTTCCCATCCCACACCGCTTCCGCTTCCATACCGCCTTCTCTTCCACACAACATTTTTTAGCTGATAATGTTTGCTATACCTAAGCCAACACGGACCGACCCTGTATATTGAAATTATGTGGTCAAGATACACATCCCATTTTTTATTTGATATAATATGTATTTTATCTAAAAAGATGGTAACTCTTGTATTAGTTACCCAGAAGATATATAATAGAAGATATATGATATAGAAGATATGTGATATATGTTGCTGGATTCAACAGGCTGAACTCTCTAGGAATTGGAGGAACGAGGTGTATAAATTAAGTAATGAGACTGGCAACGTAGCGCCCGATCTAGCAATACTGCGGAGTCGGGACTTGGAAGGGCGGTAGGTTAACATGTAATGCACCTTCAGTACAAGTTTGAAAAAGTTGTCATTTGTTTGTTCTTTTTTTCTAGCGCGTTTTAAAAATGAGCGACATTAATTTTGAGCAACGGTGTGCTATCAGGTTTTGTTTCAGATTTGGACACAGCGCAACACATACTTTTGCAAAACTTTAACACGCCTACGGAGACAGAGCCCAGGTTTTTCGGCGGTTTAAGGCATTCTCAGAAGGAAGAGAGTCGTTTGAAGATGAACCACGCAGCGGAAGGCCTTCATCTTCAAAAATCGATGAAAATGTCGATAAAACACGGAATATTGTGCATTCAGATCATCAGTTGACGACAAGAATGATCGTGGAAGAGTTAAATTTGAAACACACCACTGTTCATCAGATTATGACTAACGAATTGGGGATAAGAAAAATCTGCGCAAAAATGGTTTCAAAAAAACCTTTCGCAGGAAGGATATCAGGAGAGAAAGGTGTCTTGACTTTTTGGAATCGATTGAAAATGATCCCATTTTATGGAACGTGTCATTACTGGTGATGAGACTTGAGTGTTTCAGTACGACCTGGAAACCAAGCGCCAAAGCATGGAATGGCACACTAGAAGCTCCCCAAACCCAAAAAGCAAGAATGAGCAAGTCGAATATCAAATGCATGCTGATTTGCTTTTTTATAGCCAGAATTGTCCACAAAGAGTTTGTGCCTCCAGGCCAAACAGTAGATCAACACTAGTTAGATACGTGTGAGATCAAACATCAAGAATAACTGGATGTTGCATCACGACAACGCGCCTTGTCATGCAGCCATTTCAGTTTTTTGCAAAACGGGTTTTTAGCCAGTAAAAACATTCCTGTGGCTCCCTCAGCCTCCTTATTCACCTGACTTGAGTCCTTGTGACTTTTGCTCTTCCCGAGATTGAAAAATCATCTCAAGTTACGGCATTTTGGGATCATAGAAAACATTCAAACGGCTGTAACCGACCAGCTTAAGTAACCAACCAGTATATGAATTCCTGCACTGCTATGAGGAATGGAACAACCGTCTCCAGCGCTGTGTGGCTTCCCAAGGAAGTTATTTTGAAGGAGACAATACTGAATTTGTACTTCTATTCGAATAAAATAAAAACAAAAAAAAATTATCTCATTACACACACCTTGTATATTGCTGGATTCTCAACAGGCTGAACTGTCAAGGAATCGGAGGTCCTCGCTTTATATGCATTTGTTTTTAATAAATGCATAACCTACACTGATGAAAATTTAAAATGATAAAACGTATTGTAAATATATTTCCGAGCAGAGGAAAAAATTACATTTAGGTGTTTCTAACTTTTGGTAGGGGATATCTTTGTTGCTTAAATGTGACAAGTCTGACACGATAGATACATGCAGTGTGAAGGAAGAGTGGGTATCGAATAAATGAACTCCTACGGTGTTCCAACGGTCAGTAAAAATTGTGGCTCTCGTATAAATAATCGTATAAATAAGTTGCGAGTATGGTCAGATCATTCTGTGTATTGTTGTAATGTTTATTTATGGATATATAAATTTAGGAAACAGTTTTTGGAAATTGTAATTTCTGGGCATAGAATGCATTTCGTTTTTTATCACTTCATTGTTCATCGCGTTTTTTAACTTATCCGGTAAGTATTAAATATTTCTATTAACTCAGTTTAGAATATTTCGATATTCAATGTTGTTTTTTTGTTTACATTAGAAATATTTATAACAACATTTATTTAGGCATATTATTAATGTCCAATGTATTATAACTAAATAAAAACCAAAGTTTAAAAAATATATTTTCTAAATACGTTGATTTTTAAATAATTCTAAAAGCTCGAGCTTTGATTAGAAATTTTGGTATTTATGCCAAAACAACTAAGTAAAGAATTTTAGGAAATAAACTTCAGATCAAGTTAATCTACACAGAGAAAGAGTTTCTTTGAAAATAATAAATATTCTTAGGTCAAAAGACTATTTCCTTTATTTAAAAAATAAAATTATATAAAGAAATTCTGTTCTCATACAAGAATATTTATTAGACTCAAAGAATCTCCTCTTTCTGCGAAGGAGGAACCAAATTGTTTTATTGTATTTGTTAATAGGCTTTTATATATTTAAATAAATAAATGTATCAAATTTAGCCTCCGGTAATTGTGAAACAACATAACGAGTGCTATTTAGTTCATTCTTATGCTTAGTCTGTCGCTTATAAATAGGTAATATTTTTACTTTAAGAAATCGTCGAAGGAAATTGGGTGTTGGTGTAAGTGGTAAAATTATACAATTAGACAGATTAATTTTCAGAGGATGCGTGGTATAAAATTCAAAAATGTTATCTTAAACACGACGTCAAATACAAACAGTTTAAACGGTAAACTTTTATAGCCATTTTACGATTTATCAAATTCAAAATCGTAATCAAACGTGACAAAAAAATATCCCAAATTTATTAAAAAACTGACCCTTCTCCAAGAACTAGAACTTCATCTCCTTCAGCTTGGCTTAATCTTTGAATGAATGCGTTAAGCAGTCATTAGACTCGCTGTAGAGATAAAATCGTTTTAAATGGAGATCCACCCGATTGTCCTGATTTAGGTGCGATTGAGGAGGACTGCACAGACTTCCAAGGACAAACAATTGAACACGGGGTACTGTACGTACCAGGACCAGCCGTTTGTACAATGTGTGTATGTTATCATAGCGAACCTATGTGGTGTCAAGCAATAGACTGCGATCCACCTTACGTGAGTACTTTTTTTATAACTACTTATGCATTGTTAACTAAAGAAGCAAACGTTGATCTTCTTTCTAATATTAATTTTTAATAAAATCCTATTGGTTTACTGATATAAAAAAAATAAGATACTTGCAGATACCTTGAACTTAAATGTATGTTACTGATACCTACTGATACAATAATTGCCAATGGCGTGTAAAACCGTGCCTATTTGTTTCTAGTTTGTTAACTCATACCATACTCACAAACAGCCAAAATGGAATAAATTCAGTAGCTCCATTATCATGCATTGTTTTAGAAAATTCTGAGACACGTCAATGTCTAATTCTAAAATGACATCTTGCGACGTAAAAATGTCGTCCCTAAATTAAACCCCTTCAGGTGACAGCTACAACCCCTAAATTTTCAAATTGGAAGTAAGGGCTTGTGATACTTCATTTGAAAGGTATTTTCATTCTCTATTCAAAACTGCTACGGTTTTAAATTTTATTGCAGAATTAACAAGAAAAAAGATAAGTTTCTTCAGCATAGGAAATTCGTTACATTAAAATAAAACTTTATAAGGAACGCTATTTGTCAATTTTAGGTTCTGAAATGTTAATAATAACAAAAAAATAAATGTCTGTAATTGCGACATTCCTACTTTAAGATAAAAACTTATACTAATACGTACAATTTTTTTTTTTACAATCGAACGACAAAAAAGAGTAAACAGCAAAAAAACAAACTTGAAATTTAAGTAGTTGGCCATTATCAGCTTTATTGAAATTACCTAGAAACGTGCTTGTCATTGTAACAGTAGTTAACAGTTATCCGTGTTAAACTTTTTTTGCTTTAGTTTTCGTGTTGCGATTCAGAGATGGTTTACCTAACAGAAATGCATAAGATAATGATAAACTGATGATAAACTCCCAATAAACTCAGTGATGATCAGAAATTGGATGTAATGATTATGCTTGAAGAAAATCCAGCACATACGTCGAGTCGTCAAACAGCTTCAGCATTAAATATTAGCCATTCCTCGATTCTCCACGTATTGATGAGAAAATCACATGCACCCATATAAACTGGTACCAACTAATGAGCTCGAGGAAGCCGATTTTGATAGACGAATTCTCTTTTGTGAACAAATGTTGAATATGATAGATGACAATACTTTACAAATAGAAAATGTTTTTTTCGGATGAATCTACATTTACATTTTACGGCCATGTTAATCGCCAAAACTGTCATTACTGGTCGAGAGAAAATCCACTGGATGAGGGAACTACACCGCAAAACTAAGAATTAATGTTTGGGCAGGAATAATTGGAGAAAATATCATTGGTCGCTTCTTTATTGACGGCAATTTGAATGGAGAAACTTATTTAGCGCTGCTCCAAAAACAATGTTGTACCGACGATGGCAAACTTGTATCCAGCTGAAGGAGACCCACAACTTCCAGGTAATGCAATATGGTTCCAGCAGGAGATGCACCAGCGCATTACGAAGTCAATGTCCGGCAATATCTCCACACAATGTTTCCAAATCGCTGGATAGGGAGACGTGATTCTGTAGAATGGCCTGCACGATCACCTGATCTTACGCCGTTAGACTTCTTCCTATGGGGATATGTAAAAAGTATGGTCTACAAAACCTAACCCGACGATTTAGATGACTTAAGAAGAAGAATAACACTTGCAATTAGGTTCGATTACCCCGCAGATGTTAACTAACTTTAGAAGACATTTCTATTAACTTCTAGGATGCTGCGAAGATGCTGGAGGCATGCATTTTGAACATCTGCTGCATTAATAATTATTTGTTTTTATTTTAATGTAACGAATTTCCTACGCTGGAGAAACTTTTTTTCTTGTTAATTTCTGCAATAAAATTTAAAACCATAGCAGTTTTGAATAGAATGAAAATACCTTTCAAATGACGTAGTATCACAAGCTCCCAACTTCCAATTTGAAAATGTAGGGGTTGTAGCTGTCACCTAAAGGGGTTGAATTTAGGGATGACATTTTTACGTCGCAAGATGTCATTTTAGAATTAGAAATTGACGTGTCCAGAATTTTCTAAAAAATGCATGATAATGGAGCTACTGAATTTATTCCATTTGGCTGTTCCACACTGTATTTCAACTCTGTTTCTATCCGAATTATGTGAATTTTTTAAACGTTTCATTTTCAGTTCTGCAAGAAGTTCGGGTTGGAGAACGTTGTTGCGAATTCGAGTGTTTGGACCCACCCGGAGATGCGGCATCTAGATTACTAGAAGAGTATCGACGAAAATTACGAAGAAACTCCAGTGATAGTATATCATAAAGTATTTACTTGTTTATGTTTGTGATACTGTTTTCTTTACTAATCTTATGTGGAAAAATGTGATGCAACATACGCTTTTGATTTTTTTTGTAGGTCCAGAATATTGCCCTTACTTTCACTTCTTAGTGAAAAATTACACTAGGCTTGCTGATTCATGTATAGGTACGAACCTTAATGTATTTTTAACACTGTCCGGATCTCTAATGAGATTTATAATCAGCTAAGAATCACCATTGTGTATATTTATAGTTTTGTAAGAGCAAAATACATCTAAGAAGGTATTTATTTGCAAAAGTGAGTTAAGCTTACATTTAATTTTAACAGAAATATAACCTCACTGTGTAGATGTGATTACTGTGATTAGGTATGGTTTCTAGAAGTGATATCGATTCCATTAAACGAGTTCGAAAAATCGACTTTTCGTAACCCTGTTTCTCAATTTTTTCGAGAATAATTCATTTTGAATTTTGGAAATAAAAAACAGCGCTAAACGTTGTGCACATTCTTTCAACCGATGAGCAATATAAGAAGCCGCCTTCGTCTCAGTTAAAGCTATAATTCACTATTATTTAATTTAAGTTTGTTAGATTTGTCGCCCTACATTATTCTGCAGTCAAATTTATAAGGTGGGGGCGATAGGGGTAATTGTTCCACACCTTCTCCATAGCATACTAGAAACATTCTAGGTTTGGCTTAATTTCATTAAATGACAATTAATCAAACGTGGGACTGCAAATAGAAACACAAATTCTAGGAAACTAATAGTTTATTCGTTGGTAACATGAGTAGGGTAACATGAAAATGCATTTTGAAAATATATAACGCCAAGAAATTTAAAACAGGCTAACTATGCAGATATATGTTTTGTATAATATGGGGTATATGTTATTAAATTATATAATATATACTATAAAACTTGTGAAATTGCAGAAAACTCTAATAGTTTAACAATTTGGACCTCTGAATATATAATATATATATATTTTATATAATGGCTAAGGTGCACCAATACACTATCACACCAGTATATCCACTGATTTTTCCGTTTACCCTAATGGTTTCCTTGTGGTGCATATCTCTTATCCAGGTATGTAACATTTTTTTCGGACAGCCTTGGACAAAACCCACATCGATATTTTTACCATTATTACAATTCATTTAGTACATTTAAGGTCTACGGTAATTGCTTTCTCACTAACAATTTAATTTTTAGTAATAATTAGAACTTCAGACAACTAAAATAGAAATTTCGAATCCATTTTTTTCCAACAGGCAAATGCCATAGACCTTGTTAACAAAAAATACATACGTATGGACACATCTCAGAATACCTAGCACATTATAAATACCAAACTCTGGATAAGAAATATGTCTATCAACAACTTTAACGCTTTCCGTGAAAGTATCCTGCACTAAACAATGCGTGGATATTCATTTAATTCTCCCCTAGTTTTTATATTTCACGTGATCACGAAAACGAAGCGTTTTCGTTACATTTTCCGTATCAGCATACGAAATGAAAAGTAAACCTTTCAATAAAGAATTTGTTAGAAGAGTTTCGGGACTAACCTTTGCAACAATTATTTAGTGTCGTCAGTTTGACATGTTGTTGGCAAAAAAATTTGAACACATATATAGTACACACGTGGTTTATAGCGTATAGCCATTTAGTTAAAATTCGCTTTTTAAGAGTTTACAGGTTTTTATATTTCTCGTGTAGGTATACAATACAGTATATATAAAAACCATGTAAAATTTTGGAAACAGTTATTAAACAGGTATTTTTCTAAAACCTGAAGTTTCATGACCTGCAATAAACCCTGCGAAACTTGTTTCGTCCAAAAATATTTTTTTTTTGCACATATACCTAACCTACATAATTTCTATTAACTATTATGAAAACTGAAATATTTATACGTGATATCTAAAGATTCTTCAAACATGATTTAGGATTTCAATTTACAGTTGGCACTTGTCAACAATATTTATAATGCTCAAATTAAACAAGAGAGTAAGCTATATATTTAGAAGTGTCTGCAAGGGTCCATTGAACGGTATATTTTTTAGAATTAGGTACTATTTATTTAAAATAATACATTTGTGTATAAACAATTAAGTGTGCTATTCGTTGAATAAAATGATTTTGCAAAATACTATAATCATAGTTTATTTGTTCAAACAAACTATAAATATACGTCAAATAGCACTATAAATATCTAATAGCAAAACAAAATTACTTCAATGCGATAATGTATTATTAATTTAAACAAAATACAGTAAAGGGTGTAACATAAGAATTTCAACTTACACGCTGGGTGTTAGAAAAACGCCAGTTGTAATATTTTACTTTAAAAGGAAAAATCGTTATAAAATAATTAAATAAAGTACGTAATAGTATTTTTTTTTAATTCGGTTATACAGGTATTAAGTCCATCATAGCACAATTTTATTTGTTGCACTGTCAGTGACGTAGCCACGGGGGAAATAAGGGATAGCCCCAAGACTTATGAGTAATAACTTTTTTTACATATGGAAAATACTAATTGATATCGAAGTCAAAGGATTAGCATAAAAACAGATCAGTTTTGGCTACGCCACATTGCACAATCCATTTGTTTAAAGCTATCCCTACATTTAAAATAACGCATGTAGTTAAATCGTTGTTTTTTAAGTCTAAAATGTTACGTGGATTACATTTCAAGGTTGGATTTAGCTACCTGATACATTTTAGACAAGTGGCCACTTTGATGTACCATCCGGTATATGTATTATACTAACTGTATTATATTTCTTAAGCTCTCTCTCTGTTACCTCTCTATTAGTGGTTTACTTCTTCCTTGGCACTTTGAAATAGATTTTTAGTTATTCTAGTGTTTTATACAATTGATGAAGTAATACTGTATAATATAACTGTAACTCCTATTAGACTTTTAGGACTAAAATTTATTTCTAGAAACCCTACTTTACTGAGTATCAAAATCGATGAAATGTATATATGATTATAGTATTTTATGAAAAAAAGATCGTATCGTACCTACTTATAATAATGTGATTTTGTAAACTGCATTTTAAACTAATACTGAATAATATATTAAGGCTCTAATATATATTTTATATTATGCATCATGGATGACTAAAAATTCTTTATGTTAAAATCCCAGGTAAAAAATTACACTAAACATTGTATACCCAATGTGCTGATGGTAACCGAAAACTTTTGTGCCTATAAACTCCAATATGTTTCAAAAGTTTTGGTTAATCCCTGAACTGAGAATCTAATTTTAAGTGTACTAAATAAAAGCAAATGTTCGAATAACGTTTTTATAAATATTCATGTAAATTGACTTGAATTCATTAATTCTAAATGTCTTTTTTTATTATTCTGAGGCTATATATATATATATTTTTTCCAAATGAGGTCACTCGTTTTTCCTTAATACAATTTGAAATGTTTCTATATTCATGTCAGTTCTCCTACTTATTTTGTTTATCACTAAATTCCGTTTACTTATAACATTTGAGTTACAGAATAAAAGCGTAAATTTTACACTTTACAGTGGTGTTTCTTAGGCCCTTTACAGTGGTTCTTTGTTTCGTTCTTTGTACGTAGTTAAATTTGTTTCCCTTATCGGATACTTTGGAAACCAAGAAAACGGATATATCATACGAAGTGAGGAAATTAGACCGATTGCAACTAAAAAGGCAATTGCATCGCAAAAATCAATTAGTATCGGATAGCACCAGACGTTCCATGATATGTACGTGAAAATAAATATATTTAACAAACTAATCTGAATATTATATTGAGTTTACAAGCTTAATGTTATTTTAAAATCATGTTTAAAATCCATGATACCCAGTAAAAATATATATTTACAACTAAATACTGCGTTAAGAGGAGTTTCCTTCTAAATAAATCAACTTTGTCCAGCCGTTGTTGGGATCGTTGATTTTCCGATTTGCAGTAGCGCAGCAGGACTAGGCCAGGGGCAACCGGGCGGTACACTGCGGGCCTGCTGAAGGCCCGCAGCCGACTCTGGGTGCAAGTTCCGCCCTCTGCTCTATTTTCTCTTGCTGCAACAGAAAACTGTCGCTTAGTGCCGCCACCTCGCGGTCCAGATTTAATTCCAATTAATTTTACGTAAAGAGACAGCGGAAATGTTCCGGAAGACAACTGAACCGTTTGGGTTCAATAAAAATGCCTCACAAATGTATCAATATTTAACTACTGCGTTACCTGGCTTTGTATTCTAGTAGCTATTAAATCAGGTAGTAAGTCCAGCTGTTCCTGGAGTGTTACCAATTTGTTTTCCATCGTACCAAGTCTATCTTCTAAGGTATCTTGTCTTGTGCTCATATCGGATACTATTTCATATGCAGTGTTTTGTGTCTAAAAATAAAACGATAGTTAAAATGTTATTCAGTCCAATGAAGTAAACAAGGTAATTAGGAAGAATTTCGTGAATCAATTGAAATCAGATTTCTCATCGCAAATTGGTTTAGTTTCATATTTCTTGATAAGAGTATTAAAAAAATCACCAATCAATGTCATTTACAGAAAATCAATATACTTGATAGTTTTACGTTTTGAAATTTGAACGTTTTGTCGTTAAAGATGTAGAACTTCCAACTCTGTATAACAGAGTATTAATATTCTTGAATATATCTTTACGATCGAAGATTCTGTGCATTTTATGTTCTTTTCATAGAAGACGGCTAAGAACTTGTACCCTTTAACTTACGTATTCTCCGCCAATAGAACGAAAATTTAAGTAATGCCCTAATAGTCTTCGGGGATCTAAGAAAGGGACCGTTTCCTTTTCTCCTGAGCAGAATTTAAATATCCGAAACTGGGTAGTCTTGATAAGGGTCGACATAAAAAATAAATCCCCTTTGAAAGGTCTTAGGAAGGGTTAAAGTGTGGGCAAGGAAAGGGTTAAATACTATTTCTGTTCGGTAGGTCCTCCGTACATAGGTATCTTGATACGAAAAATATCTACGAGATACATCTAGTAGCTAGACATAGCCAACTGCAAATACCTATTTAACACAAGGATGTACAAGTTCATATGGTAACAAATTATATAGCTTTGGGAGCCAGTAGCTTCTTTGTAAAGCGATTTAATTGGAGCTTTTTTGTGGTTGTTTACTTAGCAATTGGAATAGATTTGGAATTTCTTGATTGTTGATCAATTAACTTGATAAACTTGTGGGATTATTGGTCGTTGGAAGGGTGGTAGGTATTAGACGGGAGTTGGAAGGGTGGTAGGTTTACATGTAATGCACATTCAGTACAAGTTTGAACTTGTACTGAATTTTGAACTTGAATTTTTTTCTGGTGCATTTTTAAAATGAGTGACATTATTTTTGAGCAACTCTGTGCTCAGGTTTTGCTTCAGTCTTGGACACAGCGCAACGGATACTTTTGCAAAACCTCAACACGCCTACTGAGACAGTGTTTTTTCAAGAACCCAGGTTTTTCTGGGTGGTTTCAGGCATTCTCAGAAGGAAGAGAGGTCGATTGAAGATGAACCACGCAGCGGAAGGCCTTCATCTTCAAGAACCGATGAAAACGACGATATAATACAGGCCCTTGTGCGTTCAGATCGTCGGTTGACGATAAGAATTGTGGAGATGAGTTAAATTTGAATTACACCACTGTTCATTAGATTTTGACTAACGAATTAGGGATGAGAAAAATCTGCGCAAAAATGGTTTCAAAACACCTTTCGCAGGAACAAAAGAACATCAAGAAAGAAAGGTGTCTTGACTTTTTGGAATCGATTGAAAATGATCCCCATTTTATGGAACGTGTCATCACAGGTAATGCGACTTTGGTGTTTGAGTACGATCCGGAAGCCAAGCGCCAAATAATGGAATGTGGCACACTTCAAGCTCTCCAAGACCCAAAAAGCAAGAATGGGTAAGTCAAAGATCAAATGCATGCTTTTTGGTAGCCAGGGAATTGTCCACAAAGAGTTGGTGCCTCCAGGCCAAACAAGAAATCCATCACTTTTACAGAGGTTCTTGAAAAACTTCGAAAAAAGGTCATGCGTGTGAGACCAAACAAGTTTTTAGCCAGTCAAAACATTCCTCAGCTTCCTTATTCGCCTGACTTGGGTCCCTGTGACTCTTTTCTCATCCCGAGATTGAAAAAATCACCTCAAGGGACGTCTTTTGGGACCACAGAAAACATTCAAACGGCTGTAACCGACCAGCTAAGGTTATTCCAGTATATGAGTTCCAGCACTGCAATGGTCTCCAGCGCCGTGTGGCTTCCCCAAGGAAGTTATTTTGAAGGGGACAATACTGAATTGTAATTCTATTCGAATAAAAAAAAGTCTCATTACTTCATTTACACACCTGGTATATAGTTTTTTACCTTTTTTCGTGCATAAACTATTACGTAATTTTCAAATACAATGAAATGACGTACATATGATAATTTCATCGACTTTTACTGCGTAAACAACGATCGCAAAATAAAAAAATCTATTTTGATTCCGCCAGAAAGTCTGATCTATACGCGGAGCTTTGTTGTTATCGACTTTTGTTCTTGCTAGAGGTTCGACCGTTGGTCCTGAACAAAAGTGCTTTTACACGTTCGCATTAGTCAGGAGCTTTTACACGTTCATATTAGGTCGATAAATCAATTTCCAATTGCAGATGAACAGCAGTTTTACGAGACCAGAAGGAGACAGCTTTTCTGAAAAGATTGTTACATCGATATATGCGTAGATTTTTTTTTTATGAAGTCGATGTTTCATTTAAATTTTAATCATCTTTAGGCTCATTGAGTTTAAATTTTTTCGATGACAAGCATTATAAATAAACAGATAGGAAATGTATAGAGACATCCAAAGAAAAGTCACCAAATCTGGCTATTAACAAGAGATATGGAAATAGCGGTTATGTTGAAGCTCGAAACAAAACTTTGTTGTTGTCGAACTTTTAATAAATGACTGTCACAATTGTAAAACAAACAACGTCTCTCACATAATGTGACAGCCTTGACAATTAAATAGTCAATCAAAAAAGTCAATTGAAACTTACTTTGGCCATATCGGTAATCGTATTGGCATTGTCCATTAACTTACGTTGGTCCATTTTAACTTTTCTTAACCTGAAAAATATTCATCATGTTCACCTTTATAAATAAATGTATGGAATATCCTTAGTAAAACGTATCAAGGGTCATAAAATAATGGATTAAAAATTGAATTTCATACCTAAAATAAAAAATATTTTGAGAACAAATAAATTGAAAACCAAAAGTGTATGAAAAAACAAAGCATGATTGATTAAAAATATTTAAACATTTAATTCTTATATAATCGATTTCATGTGAAGTAAAAAGATTTTCTGTTTTGATTTACATTTTCCATATTCAATAAGAAAAACGCTGTGAAAATTTTATACCGGCATGATTTATTTACATGTGAGCTATTTTTCTTTCAGGAACTGATACACGATTTATTTCACGAGTCCAGTAGACCGATTTGTCAATGAATCAGATAACTTTCCACCCCGTTTCACGGAAAAACACATTTTTAGAATCTAGGTCAGATAAATTAATATAGAAGATATATTTTCCCACACACCTAAAGTGGATACGAATAAATGTATAAGAACAAAAATGTGATATACACCTTCAGATTTTGGAGTCACGATATGACATTTTCATTTTTCCGCCACGGCAAAATATCGGAGATGAATATTCGTACAAAATGAAAAATGAAATCTTTCAAAAAAAAAAAATAGAGAGGTATCTATAAAAAACGTGTTTGAAAGAAATATTTTGTTATACTTACGCGTATATAGCAAGTAAAAATTTTCTTTGGTGAGTTCGAACTCTACCTGGGTTAACCCTTTTCACTAGCCTTGTATGTTTATATATCAACCAGGTTTCCCGTAAGACATTCGCCGCTGCATTTTTTAACTGAAAAAAAAAAAATTATCTCAAACATACTAAATACAACGATCGAAACTAAGTCGTTAACTGATTAAAATCTCACCCGTTTGGTAAGCTGCGTGTCCATCATAAAATTATGTACATGTTTTTCCGCCCTTGTTAATTCTAATTTTCTTGATACTACCGCTACTAATAAGGCTGTACAACCAGCTCCCTGTAAAAGCAAGCAATTTTTAAAATCGAGCAATTTAGTCAACAGCACCAGTCCGTAAAGTTTAGAAGAAAACTTTGATGGCATTATCGAACCAAGTTTTTATTATACCTAGACTTTTATAACACGGAAACAAATTATATGGATATATCGGGTAGGTAATAGGAAAATTTTGCAAATAAATTTTTGCAAGAAATAAGGAATGTCTCTTTTTATTTTTAGGCACATGTCTTGTGTTGAGTTTTGTTTTATTTTTAATCTAATTGGTTATCTTTGTGGTACGAACCATATTTTGGATTTTTGTTTGACTACTTCCTCTTGAATTACTAACTTTTACTGTCATTTTCATGTTCCTGGAACATTTTTATTTGTAGAAATACAAATCCTCGTTGTAAATTAATATTGGAAAGGACTGTTGATACTAGTAATTATTACTTTAATAGTAATAATTATTAGTTTAAAGCCCCCTCAATACAAGGTAACCATGTGTACAATTCGTTAATACTAATAATAATAATAATATTGGCAAAACTTGAGTTTATAAACCATGATTATTCTTTAACCTACAACCTCTAATAAGAGAAAACGTTCCCTGTACGAAGTGTGTAAATTAAGTAATGAGACTGGGAACATAGCACCCGATCTAGCAACATTGCGGAGATGGGACTAGGAAGGGCGGCAGGTTAACATGTAATGCACCTTCAGTACGAGTTTCAACTTGTTAGAGTGATTAGTTTGTTCTTTGTGACTGTTTTCGTGAACCGGTTTTTTCTAGAAGGCCTTCATCTTCAAGAACCGATGAAAATGTCGATAGAATACGGGATCTTATGCGTTCAAATCGTCGGTTGACGACAAGAATGATCGAGGAAGAGTTAAATTTGAATCACACCGCTGTTCATCATATTTTGACTAACGAATTGGGGACGAGAAAAATCTGCCGAAAAATGGTTCCAAAAAACCTTTCACAGGAACAAAAGGATATCAAGAAAAAAGGTCTTGATTTTTTGGGATCGATTGAAAATGATCCCCATTTTATGGAACGTGTCATTACTGGTGATGAGACTTGGGTGTTTCAGTACGACCCGGAAACCAAGCGCCAAAGCATGGAATGGCACACTTCAAGCCCTTCAAGACACAAAGAAGCAACACTGAGTAAGTGGGAGATCAAATGTATGCTGATCTGGTTTTTTGATAACCAGGGAATTGTCCACAATGAGTTTGTGCCTCCAGGCCAAACAGTAAATCAACATTTTTACAGAGAGGTTCTTGAAAAACCTCGAAAAAGGGTCATGCATGTGAGACCAAACATCAAGAATCAACACTTACAGAAGGAATTTATAGTAAAAAAACTGTCAGCAGTTTGCGAAAAAATTTAAAAAAAACTGCAATAAACATCCTGGGATCTCAATAACGCTCTGTGGAATATTTGCAGTATATTTTTTTCATAATCTAGAAACAAATATAAGGAGAGATTTTTCGATTTGTTACAAAATATTTTTTTTTTCAAAAAGTTATGGCCATTTTAATTTTAATTTTATAGGAACATGTTGTTTCCCAAAATTGAAATGGCCATAACTTTTTGAAAAAAAAAATGTTTTGTAACAAATCGAAAAACCTCTCCTTATATTTGTTTCTACATTATGAAAAAAAATATACTGCAAATATTCCACAGAGCGTTACTGAGATCCCAGGGTGTTCTGCAGTTTTTTTGAAATTTTTTTTGCAAACTTTTTGTTGACGGTTTTTTTTTCACTATAAATCTTTCTTTAAGAGGTGTATAGTCATCATCTAAAAAGTGAAGTGGGTCCCATGCGTCTATTTCAAGATATGGCTAACTGAAATATCACCAACCGCCACTGAGCTGAAAGCTATTCCAGTATATGAGTTTCAGCACTGCAATGGGGAATGGAAGAACCGTCTCTAACGCAGTGTGGCTTCCCAAGGAAATTATTTTGAAGGAGCCAATGCTGAATTGTAATTCTCTTGGAATACAAAAAAATCAGTTTCATTACTTAATTTACACACCTCGTATATTTAGTTCTTTCAATTTATGTAAAAAATTATCATATAATTAAATAATGTTTACTGAATTTAACACATTGCACGCATTACGCTGGCTGTAATTTATTGTCGGCAATGCAATAAAAAAAGGTACTAATTCCTACGTATCACATCTGTAGCTACTGATAAACGTAATTAAAATATGTGAACAGAATTAGTATTCAAGCCGTTACAAGGTATAATACACACAGCACGGAATACAGGCTTTTTCGTAATAATAGAGGAAAGCAGTATTTCTTTCGAGACAATGTCTAAAACAAACTGAGATTACGTGTTCGTTTTGTGTGAGAGAAGGAGATACCAAGTTACGTGTAACAATAAAGTTTTATTCAACGAAGTCGAATTTCACCAAAAGTCCTCTGATTTTTTTTTCATTATCTGATCTAAATGGTGCTTGCTCCTTTATTAATTAATTTATGCTACATAAATAACGATTTATGAACTTTTGAGGATGGATTAATATGTATTAGGAAGCACCAACTTCATAACATGGAAAATATCTGAATGTAGATAAAAAAAAAAGGTAGGATCCTAATATCTATTACTGTCTACTGGTGAAACTGTGAGAAGCATAAACAATAATAAATAGTCTCAATTTTAACACCAGAACGGGATCAAAAGTTCCCGGACCTAATGATAATAACCTGGACCTAATGATAATGACTTGGACGATTTTTGGAGGTCCTGAAATCCATAAAAATGAGTGTTGTTTATTTTTGGACATCCTCCTTTGTTGAGCCGCAGTTATTTTGGGTACCCTGTATCTCAGCGTACCAGGATATCACCCTGATATTCCATTTACTTTATTAAAAATCATAATGATGTCATTACCAATAAAATAATTATTATCCACCGGATTATTACAAATCGAGAAAAATAAATTTTAATGGTGTCATATTCCAGCCCATCTGCGTTAAAAGTGGATCACTCTATACGGAGCCAGACCTTTATATTATAATAAAATCATTATTTAATGGCAAAATGAGATAAAAGCAGCGTTATGTAAGGGTATTACGGTTTAAACAGCGCTGACAGGTTTTATCCCTCAAAATTTAATAACCAATATTGGGGTTGGTAATTTTATTTAAAAACATATTCGAAGAGAGAAGCTCTAGTTATATGCCCACTTGAAATATATTGCGAGACTGGCATTACTTAAATTACTAATTATATTAACACGCCCCGTTTGATAGCATTATCTGGTTTCGGATATGTACAGAGGTTTAAAATATGGAGTTGATTACATTTTGAGCTTAATCGGCTAAAGGGGCGAGGATGTTACCCCGGGAAAGAAGGCCGTGGAGCATTGACGTAATATTCTGTGACGTTAAGCACTCACAGGTCAGCAGAACGAGAACTCGAAACAGATCTTTTAAGTTTTTGGGTTTTAAATGCATCACAACTTTATCTAATATTATCGAGCAAGGCAGTTTCACTAAGCAATTGTAAATAGTAAACGAAAATTATACAAAAAATTGGTCTTTCGGTTGATATTGTCTTTTATATTGGATATTGTATTATTGTGGTTTTAAAGAAAGATCCTTACACTTCTGCAACACCGCAGTGCGTGATGCACCAGTGTATTACTGGTCACATACACGTAGGCGTTGGAAACATATAATAATACTCACCCTATAATTACTCCGAAGAGTAACCCCCATAGATCCTCTCAGGGACCTGTGCGGGAAGGAGTGGCTATTATTATTATTTGCCATGGCGCACTGGGAGCGACTTAAGATTATTTCGGTAACGCATTTGCTTTACAGTTCTGAGGAAACCCAGAAAACTCAGAACATTACTAAATCTAGGGCATGTGCGGTTGGATTGGCATCTATGCATCCACACCTATACACTAGTGTATTAGTGGTTGCATATCAAGCCCTGACGGAGAAAGCGAGACAATTAAAAATCGCTACCCCGGCTGGGACTTGAACAACTCGCACAGAGGTATCGCGACTGGAAAGACGGCGCTTTAACCCACTCGGCTACCCGTGCCCGTTGTAAGAATGTATGTTACATACTTTGTATGTAAAAGCGTCTTACCATTATACCAGTGCTGACGGCGATGCCTCGTCCACAGTACGTATTCGGAACTATATCTCCAAAGCCTACACTCAGGAAGGTGGTTGCAATCAGCCACATTGCGTTGAGGAGATTGGCGTGTTCCTCATCGTGGAACCTGTAACAAAAAAATGCTTAATAGACATTCTAAAAAAAAAACGTCATCAAATCATATCGAAGCTTTTCGGTTATGTCAAATTTTTGACAAGTGACTGTCACAATTGTGAAATAAATAATGGCTGTCATATAAGGTGGCATTTGACAATTGAATAAGAATAGGAATACGTCTCTTTTTGCTTTGTCAACTTTGATGACTTTTTTTGGATGGTTCGATATTAAGAGTTTTTTCTGTTAAATTTTTAATAAGCACTGTATGCGTACATCCGGTGTTTAAATTGTCTACGAATATGACTGATACAGGCGTTGTGTTAACATTTTATAAGGGCAGGGTGTCTAATGGTATCATTTCTTAAATTTATAGGGCCGGTTTTGAATAATATATTAAACAATTTCGGTGCCATGCAGTTTCCTATAGCGGCCAAGTTTAATAAGGGATCCGCATCGCAACCTACCAGCTTGGTATCTTTCTGCATAATGTATGATATATATATTATATATATTTTAATATCGCGCGAATTTTAGCTATAGTACGTTTGAAAAAGAGCGAAAGAGAATTATAGTAAAGGGCGATTCAAAAAATATGGGACCGAAAATGAATGGCAGATACTACATCAAAAATAAACCGTCACGTATTTTTTTATTTGGCTGTAAGGTGGTTCTTAACAGTACTGCAGCTCCCCAAAAGGGGCGGTGCGAACAAGTTTTTTTTCAAATATTTTCAAAACTACATACTCAGCGTGGCTCAAATTTGATACAGAAGTACAATAAATAGTCCCAAACAATATGATGAGGCCAACATTTGATCACCTCATACAGGACGTTAACGGCAAACATGTCATGTTATTTTTTTTTAATTATTTTCTTTTACCATAGAGGAATTTCAGTCTGGGTTCAGTTCAGTTCAGCGTGATGCGCAACAGATTACAACAACTGGTTAAGTTTTTTACTGGACAATAACTTCCGAGAGACGTTAAAAAAATATCCCTAAAGTACTTATGTATATATGTAATAATGGACCACTTTTACTTTATAGAGGGCCTATAAACTCCATAGTAAGTCAGTATTACACAAAGAGGATAAAAGATAAAACAAACTGAGAAAGACCGAGAGGAAGAAAGCCTGAAAAGCTCACGCTATTAATAATAAATGAGATAAATAGCCTTGATTTTTTTTTCAGCGAACTCTCTTTTTAGACTCTTAAGGCAATTCGCCATTTTTTAAATCATGTGATTCCGGAGTGTAAACTTCCTTAAATAAAATATGTAGTACGGTTTTAACAGTACTAAGGCCTCTTTGTCGTTGCCCGCATAAAAGATTTTGAGAAGGTCCTTTTGGGCATCTCCAGAACGCTAGGGAAATTCTGGCCATTTACAAGAAAAGTCCATCGCGTCCTTAAGGAAATAAAACAAAAAAGCATGCCGTCGTTGTATAAATAGCAAGGTTATTCCTTACCTCAGGACGGCTATTTTTAACTCCAGAAATTCTCTTAGGTCAAATCGCGACCGAATGCGAAATCGAGTCTACCGTTGACACTGGATATAGACAATTAATTCCTCAAAAATTTCGTAGGTCAAAAAAAAAAACAATAATGTTGAGCAAACGATGTTAAAATTGTTTTTTTTTTTTTACGAATTGTTTAATTAAATAATATGTTTTATATTGTTAATGAGAGTTGCAAAGGAGAACAGATTAATATTAGAGGTTACTGTTATATTACAAAAAATATTTTTATAAGTTTTTTCTTTCTTCTTGGTGCTACAGTTTTACTAAATATTGCCAGCAATCAAGATTAACACCCAACTTAATTCGTAGGCCCAGTCTAATTAGTCTATAAATAAGAAATCAATTTGCTAATAGATATAAAAACGCCTGGTTTATTTGTGGGTATTGATGATTTCTTGGTTACTACATATTTAAAATAATTACCAATGCATTAATTACCAATAAATACCAGTCCATGGCCTCAATATGGTTCACGATTACTTCGTAATGTACTGTACTTAGAGAATAATGATGGTTTTTAAACTATTTAGTCAGATTTAATGTAAATAATTTATCAATAAGAATCTAACTAAAAATTAATTTTCAAATAATAAAAAGAAGCCAACTTTGTTTTGTGCGAATAAAGTAACAATTGAAGTGCCTGATGAAATACACAACTTATAAAATACACGTATAATTATAAAATCTGGGTCTGACAGTTGAATGAATACTGAGAATGTCACATTGATTTTCTGTTATCCTATAATACATCTCTTTGCGAATTTTATGAATTTCGTTTTGAAAGTTGCTACTACATTTACTGTAAAAAGAAATCCCACTTCAACCCCTTAGCTGCGGCACTGTCTACGTAAATCCTAAGCCAACTTGTCTGACTTGTTGTAGTTGCGAATATAAATTAACAATGTACGGTTTCTCAACTTCTTTGTTGGCCATATTGATTGGGATTAATTTAGTACTTAATTCAGTTATTTTTGTTTGGCAAGTTTATAAATAAGTAACTCGCATTATCAGATACCGACTTTCCCTAACTCCTTGTAAACGTGTAGGCGGTTAAAGATAACGGATGAAGCTTCCAATTTATCTTTTTTTTTGTATTAATCATTATTTATCGGACTATATCTTCCAACAAGCAAGAGGAATTACCGGCCTCCAGCTATATTAATTTTAGATATGGTACCCATACAGATTAAAATTAATAATAAATGTAATCATCTGAAATGGCAAGGTGATACTTCGCTCTTTCACAATCCATTAAATTACATTGAATTGATTAAATGTTAACCAGCTGTTTTGCCTCCGAACGCAGACTGCGGGGGATATTTTACCTGGGGTGCTTTCTCACACAATTTAGGCTGAAATGTCAGCGTAAATCCGTCTCGAGGAAACTTTAACAAGGAGCCCCAGTAAAATAATGAAATCCCTACTGAAATATGGGTTCAAGTTCAAAGAGTGATATGTATATAGGGTGTTTCTAAGCTAAATCGCATATTTTAGCGCTGCCATACTATTTTTAATATCCTAGTTTAAAGTTTTGTTGTGTTGCGTGAGTTTCAACTTCTCTAGATAAAGACGTGATGACTGGATACCACCTCAAATTCGAAACACGCCCAGTTTTCGCGGAATATTAGTTCAAATCCGCTTTGAAACTAATTAGTTATTACGTGGAGGTTAATGGTTCTCCAGGAATTAGCGATTATTGGCAATTATATCTGACAATCTTATGAGCCACCTGAAATTTCTGCATTGCGGGTCTGAAAAAGGTAATTAATTTATATCATAAATGGCACGCTATTAAAACAGATGCTGTTCGTAGCATCCTCAAGGTACCTGGAACAATTGTAGTTTATGGGCAATTATATTCCTCGATATGCTCATGTTATAGATATGATGTTTTAATTTGAATGAAATATGAGATCGAAGGGATTTTATAATAAGCTGAAATACGGAACGGCAAAAATAATGTTACGTTTCTTGGAAACCGAGACACACTCGACGGCCTCTAATTTTTCTTTTCTCTTTATTCAGTGTACTTTGCAAATATGGGAACCGAGTTAGCTCTCCCTAATACTAAAAAATGTACCTGTATTAAGAATGTTCACTCGGCGACCCCTTCTGCGCAGGCAACCAATTAAATTCAAGTGCTGATTTCATTATTTTTCAGCCAGTTGGATTCTCTGACCTTTCGAATCATTTATCTCACAAGTATGCTGAAATATTCGGGGAAAAAATGCGGCTAAAAGAATCGGAAAATTTTCGGTTCGTCTGACATTTTAGATTTGGTGTAACTGAAAATACGAGTTTATTTGTGATGAATATTTCGCGTTTCACTCCTTTCAATGCTGAAAAAATTCTTGTTGGTCGGTAACTATTCCTTAGGATAAAATTTAATATACGAAATGCATTGAAGTCATCGTTTTGTTTTCTAAGCGAATTTATCGAAATAGACTGACTCATCTAGGTCCAGGAACAGTTCTCTATAATTATATTTTTGTACACCAAATGACAGACCAAGAAAGGTCAAGACCTATAAGGATTTGGCCAAAATCATCTTCATTTCAATAGATTCCTCTTTTTTCCAAAAAAGATGGAATCTACTGAATGGAATTATGAAGTTTTGCAGACACGTTTTTAATATTTGGTGTTATTTCATCGCTGGATGAAGCGAGGCCAAGGCCAATAAGAATTTGGTCAACATCCTCTTTCATCCAGAAGATTACTTTTTGTTTGCCAAAAATATGGAATCTACTGAATGGAAAATATGGGAATGTTGTGTATTGAAATAACTTAGATACCTATGCCACGACCTATAAGGATTTGGTCAACATCCTCTTCCATCCAGTAGATTTCTCTTTGTTTCCAAAAAATGTGGAACCTACTGAATGTAAAATAAGGGAATGTTGTTTTTGAAATAACTTAGATACCTGGTTGCAAAAAATAACCTGGTATATAATGGTTCTTACCTTTCGCACTGCCTCAATGTCCAGCTGGCTATAATCCAGAGGGAGACCATGAACACAAGAAGCACCGTCCCAGGACAGATAGTCATGAGAGTCTTTAAAACGAACCTAGTGTTAAAGTTTATTCTATTGAGCGCGCCTATACTTCGCGATGAAGCGTCCGTGAACAATTTACTGTGCAGCAACATCACTCTGCAGATCAGATAGAGCCTGAAGAACATGGGCAAAGACAAGGGCACGTCATATGGAACACACTTTCTTCCTATTCCGCCGTTTTTGTTGGCGAGTTTTGTTGTCCACACGAACAGGTAGTGTCCCGGTATCGGATGCACCGCACATATGCACAATTCCATCGAGATCTGGGAAATCCTCTGCCATGTCATCGCAATACGCCAATCATCGGCGCAGTTGTCTATCATGAAAAGCTGAAACACAACACGATATTGGATATGAATGAATAAAATACGAATTATTATAATATACTTTTTTTTTGTTGGAAAAAATCTAGTAGCATACGTCGTGACGTAAGAAGGCGATGGAATTTGTTATTATTATTATTATTATTTTATAATAATGTAAAAAGAGGTTGTTGTGGAAGTATGGTCCATTTGTTAGTAAACGTTTTATACATGGACCACGTTGTACATTAACAATTTCTCGATAATGCACGTAAAATTGGTATCAAAAAGGTTGTCAGAGAGAAAAACAATGAAGAAGGGAACACGATTGGCCCCCTCAGATAATCTGTCTACACGACGTGTTCAAGTGTGGATGAAATTGTTCAAGGACTGAATAATTCCTGAGTTGTCGACAGACGTCTTTTTGTCCTTTGTTTCTGCGAAATTAGTGACTGTGTTTATCGGGTTCGTAATAGAGGTGTTTATTATGGATAAAGTTTGTAATAGATTCCAGTGGCGGTGCGTGATGTTTCAGTGAGCTATATCTTGGAAAACGACCGCATGGGACCCACCTTCACTTTTTAGGTGATGACTATACACCTCTTGCAGAAAGGATTTATAGTGAAAAAATCGTCGAAAAGTTTGCGAAAAAAAATTTTCAAAAACACTGGAGCACTCCTGGGTTCTCAGTAACGCTCTGTGGGATATTTGCAGTATATTTTTTTTTCATAAGCTAGAAACAAATATAAGGAGACGTTTTTCGATTTGTTACAAAATATTTTTTTTTCAAAAAGTTATGGCCATTTTAATTTTAATTTTTATAGGAACATTTTGTTTTCCCAAAAAGTTATGGCCATTTTAATTTTAATTTTATAGGAACATTTTGTTTCCCAAAATTAAAATGGCCATAACTTTTTGAAACAAAAATATTTTGTAACAAATCGAAAAACACCTCCTTATATTTGTTTCTAGATTATGAAAAAAATATACTGCAAATATCCCACAGAGCGTTACGAGAACCCAGGGAGTGCCCAGTGTTTTTTGAAAATTTTTTCGCAAACTTTGCTGACGGTTTTTTTCACTATAAATCCTTTCTGTAAGAGGTGTATAGTCATCACCTAAAAAAGTGAAGTGGGTCCCATGCGTCGTTTTCAAGAGATGGCTAACTGAAATATCACGCACCGCCACTGATAGATTCTCTACAAGAGGGCGAGAAAATTTTAAGGAGGTCTGTCTGGAGGGTAAGTCTGGAATTTTATAATTACGCTGTTATTAGTATGTAAATTTACTAAATTAATTCAGAATATTTTCAACAACTCAAGTAATTTTCAGTTTTCGGCCTTATATATAGGTAGAGATTTATTAATTCCATTTATTGATTTTATTTGTGCTTAGCTTATACAAAATGGCAAACTTCGAAGGTCACAGCCACTATTTCTGCAACTAAAAGAGAGAACCATACAATTCTAAGAATAATTCATGAAGAAATTGCCGAGATTACTGCTACATATATGAATTATTAAACATTTTTGAGCGAACCTTCTATTCTTCAATTAAACTAAACAATCTTAGCAAAGGGTAATATCCACAACATTGTTTTCTATTCTTCGCCATTCTCTCTCAGTGCCGCGTATAGTTTTGATTTATTTCGTTCTGTCTCGAGGTTATCGCGCCTCTAAAAGTTTTTTGTTCGCATAATTCATGGTTTACCATATAACACATAATAGTTAGTTATAGCTATGTTCCATTTTCTGTGGCTTATTAAGGAACAAAAACACGTAATTCTTCATATGCTGTTTAACTCGAAGTCTCTGGCATGCTTATCTTCAAGTTAATCTGCGCAAAAATGGAAATAATATGCTGAATATTTTTATAATATGCAGCGATTATTCTCAGGTGTGATACATATCGCTACAATAAACAAAACTGTTTTGTAGAGTAGGTGTTTTAATTCCCTTACTTTTTAATACGGAATAAAACAAATGTCGACACTTTCTACGTTTACCTTTTTGACGAATATCTTACCAAAGTATAACATGCTGTAATTTTTTTATGAAGTCTGTAAACACCCTGTATCATGTCTGGATAGGAAAGTTTAATAAACAGATAATGCGTTTTTCTAAAAATTATTTGCTTCCTTAATCACAATCGAGTGATATGTTAAAGAATGCTTGTAGCAGGTTTCTTATATAAACGAGGTGTAGTTATTAAATAACCGAACTGATGCTGCTACCAGCGCGCTGAGAACGTGTCGCGACACATTTGAAAAGAACTGTGTCTAGTGATACTTTCCCCATCCTGAGCTCGCTGGAGAAGCCAGTGGGTCGCTCAGGTTGATTGTAGCAGTCGTTTGAATTAGTCTACGCACCAGTGACGCGTCGAAAAAAATGTAAAGTGAACAGATGGAGCAACGGGTTAATCTCAAGTTTCTTGTTAAACTGGGGAAAACTTTTACAGAAGCTTATGCAATGTTAAAAGAAGTGTACGGGAATTAATGTTTATCCCGCCCACAAGTTTTTGAATGGTTTAAACGGTTTAAAGAGGGACGTGAAACGACCGAAGACGATCCGCGTCCCGGACGGCCCTCAACGTCTAAAACGGATGAAAACATTGAATAAATTGGTAAATTAATCCGCGAAGATCACCGTCTAAGCATCCGAGATCTTGTTGAAATAACAGGAATTGACAAAACATTTTTTCGCCAGATTTTACATGAATCGTTCAACATGCGCAAAGTTTGCGCAAAAATGGTGCCAAAACTTCTCACTCCCGAGCAAAAGGAATCAAGAAGAATCTGCGTTGACATTCTAAACAACAGTGACACTGATCCAGGCTTGTTAGATTACTTGTGATGAATCATAGATTTTTTTAAAACGTGGTTAAAGCAAAAGCGACGGAGGTTCTAAACTCTTCCAGCACTTCTTTCAACAATGGAAAAGTCGTATGGAGCGGTGTAGAGATCGCCAAGGGGAGTACATTGAAGGCGAAAAACTTGCTACTGTAATTGGTTACGAATAAAAAGTGTTTTGACAGCAGTTGGATTATTTAATAGCCACACCTCGTATATTTCAGTTATCGTAGAGACCTGACGTAAAAAGTAAAGTAATACAGGTCCGCAAAAAGTTTTGTCTTCAGAACGTCTTGTGTTATGTTAATGTCGGTTGACGATTGTTCTTTGTCGACACCCTGTCTTAACCAAGATAAGCCTCAACGGGCCTTAATTTTACTTTAATTATATGCAAGGGAACACTGGATTATTCAGAATATATTTCGCCTTTGCCGTGCACTTAAATTTCTGAAGGTCCAAAAACTTCAAGATATGTCAAATTCTCGCGGAACCCAGTGCTTTTTATAGGGTTAATGTAAGTTTTCTCGATATGAATTAAAAGGGCAGTCGAACAACTTCCATGGACATAAGGAATTTCCGCATGGAAGTCGGTGTTATTTATGACACGAAAATAACTTTTTCCGTTTCCATAAATTGTACTTGGTCAAGTGTGCTCGAGGTTGGGGTAAATCTTACTTCTGACGTACGTATGTGCTAATAAAGTTCATTGTGCACTCTACCACACACCATTAACTTCTCTTTCAATTTATAACGTCGTGAAAATTTTCGAGGGAATTCCGCAGTGCGCTTAGTCTGAGTTCTTAAACATATGCGAGAAAAACAAGTCCATATCTTCGGTGTTGCAAAGTGTGACATCAAGAATTCTCAAGTGGTGGAAATACATAATTGATGACTGCGGTTTGACTGCGCATGACATCAAGGGAACGATAAGTATTTTATGTTATTTTGATGGAAATTGAAACGAGAAGGTAATTGCTATGGATACGAGGTGACAATTAAATTATAGAGTTGGTTTAAAAAATGCTGTCTAATATAATCTAACTGTACCCGTCCTCGACATACTCCCTTTCCTATCTAAGTCGTTATATACCTTTTTTTACTTTGTTTGAAACAATTCTGGAAGACTTCACTATTGTCACACCTCCGTATCGTACTGAAAACAAATTAATTGTTTGTGTACATCAGTAGGGAAACGTTCACTTTGAGGCAAGGTGAACAGCTGAAACATACAGTGTGGAAGGGCCACACCTTGAAAAAATGTATAATTTTCGACCCTGTATATATTCGTAAGTAATTCAAATCAGGCGTTTTGTTCAGTTTTTTCATATTTCCAACTCTATTTTATATTTTCTAATTGAGCTTTATATGTTGTGAAACGTCAAGAAACAAAACCGAATTTGCTAATAAAAAAACTTACCTGTACTTCTAAAGCGTGATAGGCCACAATGAGGCCTAAAAGAATCACAATCGAAACAGATATCAGAGTCTTGAGCGCAATTGAGTAAAATTCTTCCTGAAAATCAGAAAAAACCAACTGAACAAATTAATAATCCCACTGGCCGATGTAAAAGTACTTACTTTCGTGTAAACGCCAGCACTTGAAAGTTCATTCTCTATAACCATAATTATAATACCGAACATTCCCATAACTAAGGCATAATCACTAATTCGTTTTCTTTTTCAAAAGGGCTTTACGTCTTCCTAGGCGGTAGCCGACGTTAGGCTTGTGTTTGAGGCTCCCAGATGAGGGTCCTTTGTAACCTGTTCCTATACCGCGATCTTCCATAAACCGAGGGATAATCCACGTGCCCCGCCAGTGCCACACTGGCGGGCTCCTCTTGCTGCATCCTGCCGCCCCCAGAGTCTCGACTGGAATTTTTTCACTGCCCCTGGGATGAATAGGGTGGAGACTGGTTTTCCAGCTGTAATCGATTTAAAACGTTTCCCAAGCTATATTACGAAACTAATTTACCACAAAACGTTAATGTTGCAACCAAGTGCGCCTTTTTAACTTTCCTCTATGCTGAAGCATGCAGAATTTTTCAACAATGCTGAAATATCCCAACGAATGTATCAGAAATGGTCATTGATGATACAACATTTGCTTATCGAGCAGCAGTTTCAAATATTACATTATTGTGTGGAATAAGATTATATATGAAAACCTACACACTATAAATATCACATGTTACAAGTTATAACAAGGGATACTGACACAATTATTAATCCAAAACCATGTAATAAAGAGGGCTAAATTCCTTTGAATTGCTTTCATATTCACAACAGGTAAGTTAATCTTTTCTTTGCTGGCTAAAAGAAAGATGAAGAATTTATGTTAATTTCTAAAAGTTGGAATATTTCTGCATCCGTGTGTCCCCTTATCTCTGGCACATGCCAGTTTTACGATCCACTTAAGTATTTAATTTGGAACGAGTTTTACGTGGTGGAAAGCTTTGCGCTTTTACCTGACTGATAATGCGATTTCAACGGTGGAAGTAAATGGAACCTGGGTTTCCTCCCACACAACTGGACTAAAAACGGCGAAACCTGCGTTGTAATTGGAATTGTTTCCATCGTCACATCAATTTTTTAGTTTTGACCTGGGGATGTCTTTATTTAATAAGTTTTTGGCAGTATTGGATTAAACGAAATTTCCTGGGAACTTTCTGGAGCTTCCGTAAATACGGGCTTTTAATCTAAGGCCTCCCGCTATTCGAAATTGATGAGGATAATCTATTAGATGTCGTTACAGTGTCTGCCTATCGAGACCACCAGGATATTGCACTAAGTGAGAGGAGCTCTAGTAACGTCTTAAGTGATCTAGCTAGACAAAACTGTACGTCATATAATCCTTAACTAAGGATCAAGTCACGTTGCAGCTTGTAAGGATTATATTTCAAATTGTTAGAAAATTGAAATGAAGCAGGTCGACCCACACGTTATAAACGAAAAGACCGAACAAATTGCCGGTCACATGACAGGTTTTGAAGTAAATAAAATGGTCTAAGGTTCTAAAATTACTGACCTTTGTACTTAAAGTTTTTATAAACCATTCTTTCAGAGTTCTTCAATGACGATTTCTGATACGCTGCTTTCGGATCGTTGTTATGTTAATGGAGATTAACGTTTTTGTGGTTTTTCAGAATGCACTTGCTTAGTCTATTCCAACACAACCCACAGAACAATAGCGTAAGGCCATGCTAATCATACTTCGAGACCCGCATTTTCATTATTTTCAGTCGCTTGCTCGGCCACTTCCAGTTCCATTCAGGGCATAAACAAGACTTTGCGTGAAACGATTCCATCGATTGAAGATTGAGAGACAGTATACCAATTATTCGTGTCTGCCGATGAGTTGTGTTAAAATAGTCTTTTGGGGTATAAGTATTTCTAAAAGCATTTCAAATTCGTTTTAGCAAATAGGGATCTCTATATTTAAGCAATTAATGTATGACCTATTGCTGTGCCGTCAAACAAATCTAATCCCACTAATTTTTTTAGGATATTGTGATATTTCTTATATTTTATTTTAACCAAATGCCTTCAACTCCAAATACTGCAGAACTGATTGTGAATATAGTTACAGACTCACTGAATTATTGGGATTAATTAATAGGTGACTGTTGAAAAATTGAATTTAGTAGTTGTGACTGTTGGTGTGGGACTTTCTATAGTTTATCTAGGCAATCAGTATGTTATGCAAGGGTGAATACGGGAACATTGAGAGATCTGTTTGTACAGCACAGCTTTGTGACGATAAATGAGTTTTTGAATGAGACTAGTTAAGAGGATCAGGTTCGTGACTTTGTCTTGTTTTTTTCGCGCTTAGTAGAGTACAGCAATAGAGCGATGAGTCTCCTCGAACATTCAGGGGAACAGTCCGCGGTTCGTTTCATTCTTTCGTTTTATCCGCGGCAATGAAAATGAAATTATGACAGGCGAGGTGGCGGCAATTGTGTTTATTCAAGAAAATATCAGGGTTATCGATTCCCGGATTTAGGAGAACGGAGGGTTAAACTGTCTGCTGCATTGCTAAATGATGGCTCGCTGCAACCGAGGAACGGTGGGCTTCAGGATATAAAACTGTTTCAGTCATTTCCTTGAGGCATTTATTGTTGAAATAAAATTGCTCTAAAACTTAGCCTTTGGAGAGACGATCGTATAGAAATCTAGGTGGCGATGAGGTAAGCCCTGTTTGCCGTAGGCAAACGGAAACTGACGGAACATATATTTGACGGTTTGGTAACTTTTGTACTGCAGTCTGACTGCGTAAACTGCATTCTGTTCGCTTGGAATACGATATTCAAACAGTTGAGAAGACCGGTTGCTAGGCGACAGCCAATTAGATCTATTCAGCACATATTTATTTACCATTTGTTTTTATTTTCATCATATCATCGAGTCGATATGGCCAGAGCATCTGTCAAATTCTGATTACAGTGGACTATCGAAATACCTTATCATCTTGTGGAGGATATTTTGGGCAATAAGGGAAGTATTCGTTTTCCACAGGCATGTTATACATCAAATTATAAAAAAAAAAACAAGTAAAAGACACTATCCGATAATCCAGGGTGAAGTACAGTTTTATAAAAATTACATTAGCTTAACTCAACACTGTTTTCTGACAACTTCTGCCATGCTTGAAGTATTGACATCTTCAGTAGTAATTTCAGTCGCACATTTGGGGTAGAACAACTTCAACCACAGCAGAACAGCTTAGGAAGCAGTTTAAATTGTGCTCTAGGTGGATGTCTATAGTCTCGTTGGTTGCTTTTGACAAGAAATATTTCACAAGAAGAGATTCATTCACAAAGCTCGTTAAACTTGATAAAGAAATACGAAAAAGTGAACATGCATTGAGTGATATGTGCTTCAGGAATCTATTTACAGCAGTTTTTGATAATGGGATGTATATACTTGTAGAATAGAAGATAGTTATGTCAAAGTATGGTACACAAATTAATCATTCCTTATTGCACAAACTTGCTCCCAAGTGGTTTCTTTGCAGATATGTAAGATCTGAAATATTTTCATTTGGTTATAAAATAACAGATATTATAAGGACATCTTGGGCACGAACTGGGATGATATATCAAAGTGATAGGTGTTACATGGAACATCAAAGTGATTGATGTTACATCTTGACGTTGTCTGACTTTACAAGAATAATTTTTGGTAAAATAATAATTTTAATGCAGTACTATGTCATATTTTATCTCTCTTGTAACTTGGAAATTTTAAAATAATCAAAGATCTATTAATGAAATAAAGAAATATTTTGATAACAATGGTTGGTGATATACTAAGAATAAGATATTTGAGAACAAGAATACTTCTAAAAGGATGGAAAGGTGATGGTTCCTATGTATCTGGGATCAGTCATTGTCAGAAAGCCAAAACCAAAGGTACGAAAATTATTTGTAATTTCAATGAATTGGGAACCCGATCCTCTTATTTATTAGAAATCCCCTTGGTGGATATAACATGGTATATTTTACAAAATGAAATGATATAATAATAATATAGCTGTATACAGTAAGCGATATGTGTATAGTATCTGCGGGACAAGCTAAAATTAATACCCTTGATTTACTTTTTTTGGGGGGAAGGGAACCCACAACTCTATTTACAGTTTGCGTGCTTCTTTACTTTTCCCGTATTGGAAACGCACCAGCAGGCAGATATTAATTTATGGTACACGCCCATGTTCAGAGATTTATTCTACTAATTCAGAGATTTATTCTATTAATTCACCGCAATCCATTTGATTAGTCTTTCATTACAGCATAGTTGGCCCGACCAATTCGGATAAGAGTTGAGTCTGATTCAAAATCCAATTTGTAGCAACGCTCTTTCATTCTGGCAATCATTTTCAATCGCAAAAAGAAAGGCAATGCACATGAGTTACATCTATCGTTGAATTGAAGATTTTAGTTCGGATAGTAACCCTGATTTTTCCCATCTGTGGCCTACGTCATGTTTTGAAGAAGACCCTAACCAATTCCGTGGCCGTAGAGTTCGCTCTTGATTATATTTAGTTGAATGAGTCCGGCTTTTCAATTGGAATACTTTCATTACACGGTAGCGAGACTGAACTTGAAATTCAAGGAACATTCAGCAAAGTTATTTTAAGCATGTTTAATGGCGCATGTATGCGATACTGTTCCCGGAGAATTTCATCTATTAATGGTCCATGTTCAGCAACAGAGGCGTTATTGGTTTACATTAATTAAAATTCTGTTTGTAGCATAGAGGCGCACCCGCAATCTTAGCTTATCAAATTCCAGCTATGTGCTTGAGGCGAAATCCTCATTGACAATCCTAGTTAGAAAAGAAGCAAACATTTAGAAGTCGTTATCGTGCTGGGGTTAGTGATTTTATTAATTAGAAAATACAGAGGTTTGTCCAGTAAAAGAGTGCTGCGTATAGAGGTGCGTGTAGTATTTGATAAAGAGGGGAGCGGGGTAGAGTCGTAAAGAAGCACGCAAAGAGAACTAAATTAACGTGATAATGTGAGCTTAACCCTAAAGTTGTGTTTCAAAGTAATGTCACTAACCTTTATAGCGATACTGTCATTTTTTTTCGTCAATATACAAGAGATAACGCGCAATATCAGTAACAGCATCTATTCGGTTGGCTGGAATTGTAAGTTTTCTCATCATGAACAATTTCTTGTGTCAAAATTACGTGTAAAAATTACCCACTGCACTGTAATAAAGAATTACCGCTTGTAAGATTGAATAGTAAGGTGAGTAAAATTAGTACTTATTAAAAAATGTCCCGGTGCGCTATCTCTGGGCTTGTGAAAATATGTCATCAGAGCTTCTTTATACAGACGGCGAAACAACTCTCACTGTTTCTACGAAAGATGATACCCTTGGTTAATTCGTTTTATTTGATAGATACCGCAATATTACGAGGTGTAATTTAAGTAATGAGACTGATTTTTTATTTTTAAGCCACAGCGCTGGGACGGTTCTTCCATTCCCCATAGCAGTGCTGGAACTCGTATACTGGAATAGCCTTCAGCTGGTCGGTTACAGCCGTTTAAATGTTATCTATGGTCCCAAATGACGTCCCTTGAGGTGATTTTTCCATCTCGGGAAGAGAAGAAAGTCACAAGGACTCAAGTAAGGCGAATAACGAGGTTGAGTGCCACAGGAATGTTTTGACTTGCTAAAACTCGTTTACTGAAATGGTTGTGTGACAAGGCGCATTGTCGTGATGCAACGTCCAGTTGTTCTTGATATTTGGTCTCACACGAATGAGCCTTTTTTCGAAGTTTTTCAAGAACCTCTTTGTCAAAGTGTTGATTTACGTTTGGCCGGAGGCACAAACGCGTGGACACCTCCCTGGCTATCGAAAAAGCAAAATGCATTTTATCTTCTTTACTCATTCGCCTTTTTGGGTCTTAGAGAGCTTGAAGTGTGCCATTCCATGCTTTGGCGCTTGGTTTCCGGGTCGTACTCAAACACCCAAGTCTCATCACCAGTAATGACACGTTCCATAAAATTGGGATCATTTGCATTCGATTCCAAAAAATCAAGACACCTTTCTCTCCTGATGTCCTTTTGTTCCTACGAAAGGTTTTTTAGAATCATTTTTGCGCAGATTTTTCTCATCCCCAATTCGTTAGTCAAAATCTGATGAACGTATGATTCAAATTTAACTCTTCTCCGATCATTCTTGTCGTCAATCGCCGATCTGAACGCACAAGATCCCGTTTTCTATCGACATTTTCATCAGTTCTTGAAGATGAAGGCCTTCCGCTGCATGGTTCACCCTTAGTCTTCCTCTCTTCCTTCTGAGAATGCCTTAAACCACAGAAAAACCTGGGCTCTTGAAAAAACACTGTCTCCGTAGGCTGGAGGGCTAGTGTTGAATTTTTGCAAAAGTCTCGTTGCGCTGTGTCCGCGTATGTCTGAAGCAAAACCTGATAGTACACCGTTTTTCAAAATTTATGTCACTCATTTTTAAAACGCACTAGAAAAAAAACGGTTTACGAACGACTTTAACAAGTTCAAAACTTGTACTGAAGGTGCATTACATGTTAACCTACCGCCTTCCAAGTCCCGTCTCCGCAGTATTGCTAGATCGGATCGGATGGGGACATTTAGTTCTACTTTATCTTCATTCACACAAGCGGACTGATATTTTTAATATCAAACGAAATTAGTTAAACATTCATAAAAACGCAGGAACAACGCTGAAAGTATGACAGAAAAAATGACTATTACAACACACTATCGCCAGTACTTTCTATATATATATGTATATGCGTGACTCGTTTTTTGTGAATATATAACTCATATTCTGTTTAATTACTGAAAAAAGCAAAGCTTTCATTTCTGTTTAATTAATTGGGCTCGGAAAACCTTTTTACATTTTATATTTCAAAACTCAATATACCCTAGCAAAAAAAAGTCTACTGAAATCGTATAAAGTTTTGACCGTCACGGTCACGACCGTTTTTAAGTATGTCTTCTGGGTAGTTTACGAAAACTACCCCTAGTATTCCGTATATTACGATCAGTAAATTAATCTCCCAGGAAGTGTCACAAACTCAAGCGAGGTGAGTTTCTATTCGTTGCTATAGGTCTATGGGGTTAAAATCTTTCCTGTGAGCTGACTAAACCATTTCTCAAATTTTTATTGCATAGCAATATTGTATAATAAAAATTGACCTTCAAGGGAGACCCTGTATATACATTTGGCTGTCTGCAAAACTGCAGATTGGTAACGCATGTAAAATTATCTCGACAATATACAAGCGAGATAACTTTCAGTGTTGCACTTGGAGCATGCAAATACAGTTTTAGTTCGCAACTTGCACAATGCAGGCTCTCGTTTAAACTGAATTTAGAAAGGTTCACAGTCTCTATTAGGAAACCAACTCTAAGGCATTAAACGGAGAGTATTTCTACGATTTTAATTAACCGAATAGCTATAAACCCAGAGCGTTATTGGTAAACATTAAAGGGGAATTTACGTTCTTAAAAATTACACAACCACTCGCGAAATCGATAAGAATCTGCTTATAGTGCGGAAATGCTCGAAGTAATTTCCGTATCCTGCTACGTTTTCATTCATCGATGTGTATTCGCATTGCAGTCATTTGTCCGCTCCGTCAAAACGCTTGTTTAATACATGCTTGTCGAATACGCAACACGTTTACTTTTTATGTTATTGCCAGCCATTGTTTCATTTTACAATTTAATATAAACGCCTTCACCAATGAAATTCCTGCAAATTTCAGTTAACGGAAGTTTTATTACCATTTATCTATTCCTAGAAGATTCCTCTGCCACCACTGAATATCTCGATTATCGTGGAAGTACACGCTGTTGGTGCGTCATGAGGAAGTAATTCACAATAACAACTTCCTCCCAATAACAACTCCCAATAGCAACTTCCCTGTTTGTAGACTGTTGTTTGTGACGACTCATTTCATTATTTGATTGACTACAAGATAATTTAACTGAAACACAAAATAGAGTTTACAGAAGCCCATATTCGTTTTCTGTATGTTCTAGGGTAGATATGGCTCCCATCGATTTTACGTCAACTTCACCTATGTCGGGATGAGACTTGAACAGAAACTGAACTTTTATCAAGCGGATAAATGAATATTTTGTTTTGGCAAAGCGAGGATCCATCTAAAGGGGAATTTGATCATTTTAATGGGCTGCCGACTGTACCGAAATTAAAAATGGAAAGCAGTAACCCGGCAATTCCACGGTAATGGCTTATTTAATGGACCAGTAGGTAGTAAGTAATATTTGCACCTGCTTGGAAAAGAGCCGTCGCTTGGTTCATGTAATCCGTCGAACTTTAATATAGAAGATTTACATTGACAGCCTGTAAAAAATTGGAATTTGCTTAAGTAATGCGAAGATCAGTTATTGTAATTGTAAACATTTAGATAATTATAACTACAATAATTATTGTACTTGTAAATATTATTGTGCTAAATATTTAACTGTGATAATAAACTCTTTATGTGCATGTTAAAATAACTTCAATTTTAATGCTACGATATACAGACTGTATCTCTTGATGTTAAGAGATTGTAAAATAATGACTAGGTGTGGTTATGGTTAGAGATAATCTTATTGGACAACCGCTCCTGTGACGTAACGTAGCCCACGCCTACTCTCAAGAATTCCTTGTGACAATTTTTTGAAAACTTTAAGGAAAACTATCAATATATACATACACTCGCTGATGTTTATTTAAATTTTTCAGCAACATGATTTTTCCAATATGTTACGACACCTTAAACTTGTGGGCGACATATTCAGTTTTAATTCCTAAAGAAATTTCCGCTCTTGAAATGTACTTTGGCTTACGGCTCAATTAATTGTTGTACCATAAGAATCGTAAAATAAATTAGCTCTGAACGGATTTCTCAGATGTTCTCTAAGATGTTCTCTAGGTTCATTTTAAATTGTAACGCGACAGCAATTGCAATCTTAAAGCTGCTTTTCTCGCGACAATTGTTTGAAAACTTTGGAAAACTATCAATAAATCATACACTCGCTGATATTTATTTAAATTTTCCTGAAACATGATTTTTTTCAATTTGTTATGGCACCTTAAGCTTGTAGGCGACATATTTAGTTTTAAATCCCAACGAAATTTCCGCACTTGAAATATACTTATGGATTAGAATTAGCTCTGAACGGATTTCTCAGAGGTTCTCTAAAATTCTCAAGATTCATTTTAAATTGTAACGCTACATCATTGCAATCTTAAAACTGTTTTTCCTTGTGACAATCGTTTGAAAACTTTGGAAAACTATCAATATATACATACACGCTGATGTTCATTTAAATTTTTCAGCAACATGATTTTTTTCAATTTGTTATGACATCTTAAATTGTAAGAGACATATTTAGTTTTAAATCCCAAAGAAATTTACGCTCTTGAAATATACTTTGGCTTACGGTTGAATTAATTGTTGTACCATAAGAATCGTAAAATAAATTAGCTCTGAACGGATTTCTCAGATGTTCTCTAAGATTTCTCTAGGTTCATTTTAAATTGTAACGCGACAGCAATTGCAATCTTAAAGCTGCTTTTCTCGCGACAATTGTTTGAAAACTTTGGAAAACTATCAATAAATCATACACTCGCTGATATTTATATAAATTTTCCTGAAACATGATTTTTTTCAACTTGTTATGGCACCTTAAACTTGTAGGCGACATATTTAGTTTTAAATCCCAAAGAAATTTCCGCACTTGAAATATACTTATGGATTAGAATTAGCTCTGAACGGATTTCTCAGAGGTTCTCTAAAATTCTCAAGGTTCATTTTAAATTGTAACGCTACATCATTGCAATCTTAAAACTGTTTTTCCTTGTGACAATCGTTTGAAAACTGGAAAACCATCAATATATACATACACTCGCTGATGTTTATTTAAATTTTTCAGCAACATGATTTTTTCAATTTGTTATGACATCTTAAACTTGTAGGCGACATATTTAGTTTTAAATCCCAAAGAAATTTCCGCTCTTGAAATATACTTTGGCTTACAGCTCAATTAATTGTTGTACCATACGAATTATAAATACATTAGTACATACAAAATAAATTAGTTCTGAATGGATTTCTCAGAGGTTCTCTAAGATTTCTCCAGGTTCGTTTTAAATTGTAACGCGACAGCATTGCGATCTTAAAGCTGTTTTTTTTTTTTGCGGAGTGTAGAGTCTAAACCGTGAGTTCTATTGCCAATAAATGATGCCGTTGAAACCTAAACCAATTTATCTAGCGTATCTCGGAAAATGGAGGACTTATCCGACGCCACATGGGCATTAGTTCTGCGGGAAATTATGCCGTACAACGACATAGACGAGCTCAGTTTCACAACGCTGTTTTGTGCTTTTTGTTGTTGCTAACCGACATACCTACGGGTATGTCGAAATCCACGAACTACGTTAAAGAAATTGAAGTTATAATTGATGTCGTTAAGAAAGAGTTAATAATTATAAATTAGCTAAAGTTGGTTTTACGTGATTTCTGAAACTGTCCCTGCATTTCTGGAGAGTTGATATATAAATCATAACGAATTATTACGTGTAATCAGTTAAACCCAATAAAAAATGAATTTATATTTATTTTCTCTATTTTCTGTTCTGAAAAAATAACTGTGTAAATTGTTAATTAGGTATCTAAAAGCATGCAGTGGTGATAAACGATATAACTGGCGATTTTTGGTACACGGGCAGTAGATAACATAGGTCAAAGTTTATTTGAGGTCCATTTAACCCAGCTTTTAGGCGTTCATGTGGATTTTGTAGCCTCATTGTCCAACAGCGTCATTATCCTTGTTTTCATCAAACTTCTGCAATAGATACTATAGAACCTTTCTGTTTTAACAGCTGCCGTTTATTAGATGACGAAACACGATACTTTCAATATAGTATAAGTTCCACACTGTTTGAATATACCACTTTATTTACAAGAAATTGTTCAAAAGCCAGTTGTAATTATTATAGAGCTGATGCTGATAGTGAAAAAAATATTACTGGATGAAACCTGAAGTTCCGATTTCCAGTTCCGGTACATGCGTTTGTCGCAAGATGTAATTTCAATTGGATTAAGCTATGTGGTAATGCGGCAGGTCGAGTAGAAGCTGCAGCAAGGAACGAATGACAATATCACTATGCAAAATTCATTGGTAAAAATGACTACACGTGCTCAATGTGCGTGGTGCTCCTAAAAATGTTTTAAGGTTTTGTTTTCTCAAGTCTGCAACGCCGAAGCCTTACATCAGCTGTTACTAACGTGTGCACATTTACAGAAAACACACCCTTAAATGATATTTGCTCAAATCTAAGTTCACTTAACCTCAAAGTTTTTCAATTTGGAAATGTATATTCTCCTTTCAATCGAAAGAACACATATAAACATGGTTTCTGTTTCGGTATTTTTTTTGTGAAATCGTGAGTTGTGTGAGCTTAATAAAAGGAAACGAAAGTACGTTTAAGTTACAAAGTACTTTCTAACAAAAACAATTTGATTTTTATTAAAATTTATGCGTTACGCATAATTACCATAATTTATGTCAGTTGAAGCGAAAAATCTGATTTTCATCTGAGGGGGTTTTTGCGCAGTCATGATAATGTAAATCAGATACACAAAACGTTATTTTAAAGGTTAATTTTTGCGGGGGTCATTACGGTCATTACACATTATCGCGTTTATTTCGCCAAACATTTTTACATTCCCATATTTCAAATTATTATGAATTACAACATATATATACACAAGGATTTTTATTTCGCTTTTAAAACATTCTTATTTTATTGTATACATGTTTTATTGTGTACATAGTTTTTATTGAGGTTATACTGAAGATCAAATGTACGGCAACATCTTGTAAAGAGATATCAAAAAAAGTCATCAAATCTGGCTATGAACGATGTAGAAATAGCGGTCGAAGTCGAAGATTTTCAGTTATGTCAATTGTCAAATGTTTTGACAATTGACTGTCACAATTGCAAAATAAATAATGGCTGTCATATAAGGTGACAGCTTTGACAATTATATAAGGTTCAACATTTAAGATAGATATAAAATTAAAATAGAAATACGTCTTTTTTACTCGGCCAACTTTGATGACGTTTTTTTTTCGGATGGCTCTTAATATTTAAAAATTAATATATCTTAAAATAACGGGGTGAGCCACTTTTGAGGAATCACCCGGTATGTGCTTATTAAATCATATGAGAATTTAAAAAACTATTTGGGAAACTAAATGTGTTGTGTTACATTATTTTTAACTCCTGTATATTTTAATGTATGACAGGTGGTGCAACTCGGAGCTCTTGCCTATATAATGTGGGTTTGAGGAAATATTTTAATTTAAAGCAAATATGAACATTTCCATTTATTCACATCGTTGCTTCCTATTCGTATTTTCTCTATTTTCATTTGATTTGCCGTATTTCATTAAGAACACTTCAGATTTGTCTGAAAAGCTATGGTTGCATATGTGAAATACTGTTAAAGCCTGTTAACAACTTGAAAATTAATGGTCTCTGTTGCTGCTATTTAATAAAATGTTATTTACCATTACTTGTTTTCTGTTCAATATAAGAAAGATGGTATACTTTGCTTGATTAATGCTATATAAAATTAAATATATATATAATATTATAATTATATTATATAAAACTATTATAATTTAAAAAAAATGTGTCATTCCATTCATAGGTAATATTAGAAAAACAATTTCTAAAAATATATTTCTATGCTATCTACAATTTTTTTCTCTCTAGACAGAAGTCTGATACATTTGCTACATGTCCAGAACTTTTTCTGGGTAATGTTTTTTCAGATCTTTTCGGACTGGTTTCAATCTTTTCCGTGAAAAAGTTACAAGGGGTAGAGAGTAAAGTTGCCCAAAGGCCCAGATCCATTCACAAATACTTTTTTTCGTTTAGAGAGAAGCTTTGTTTCCCATGCAAATTTATGGAATAAATAAAACTGTAGTAAATACTGATGAAGGGAATTTTCCATCTGAGATCTTTTTTTAGAAATGTGAGGGGTATATGAAATTGTATCGCTTTATACGTAGGTAGTCATAAAACGTGAATAAAACTTTTATTTTTATTACATTGGAGTAAAAAGCACTCTACAATTTTAAATAAACAATGAGGATTTTAGTATTTATTATTTTTATGAAGTTTATTTTGTTATAACGCGCTATAAAAGACTATTTCATTTTTTTTTTTGCTGCTATAATGACTACTAGTTACAGTATGCATAAACAAACAAACGCTTAGCAGATTTTAGAGATTTTCAGTCACAGTATTTCAGCGAAAAATTTTATACACATAGCTCTTTGTTTCTGGAGTAGTAAGAAATTGTTTTATTTTGAGTTGAAAATACATTTGTTTGTCAACATATTTTTTTGTAGAAGAAATTATTAGTTTGGAAAAAGTAGAGTAAAAAGAGTAGTAATAGTTTTTCTTAGCTAACATGTAACACTGAAAGGAGGCGTTGCCCTAATACAAAATAACAACATCTACAGCCAATCCACAGTAAGAACAGAAAACAAAATAAATACAGCAATGTACTCAGCACAGCGCGGAAAAATTTAAATGACTGTGTTTACCTGTTCATTTTACAGATTCCTGTGAAAAGTTGATACTGTAGATGATATTAGTGTACAATGTCTTTAGGGGGGAACTACACATTTTTTTACGATCTAAACTAAACTAAGAGAGGTGTGATATTCTTTATTTTGAGGTTAAGTGAAGAAGCGTTATACTTTCGGGCTAGAAAGTCAAAAGGACTCTAAATGATCATCCAACCGTTTTCACATAGGACACTGTATCGCTGGTGACTTCTGTAAGAGCGCGCTTGAGCCGTGTGCGACGCGCCTGCGCCATCGTCTGTGAAGAAGACAGCAAACCAGAACCCTACATAGGATCACACGTTTCATCTTACGGAATCTCGCAGCTTGCTCTTACACAACATCATTCAAATACTACATTCTTGCCGTTACCCTTCGACCCAATGTCGATTGTCCACTATACGCGTGAACTTCCGTTTTACTCCACGCGAATTTAGTCAGGAATCATAGATTTCCAGCCGCCTTACCCGATCATGATTTACTTCAATTTTTGCATGTATTTATGCAGAGTTGATCGGATTACATTACTTTACATTCAGGCCTATGATGTATCATTCGCGTTATTTATAAGAACACTATTAACAGGTCCAGCCAATTGGAAACTGGGATTATTTAAAATGGTAGATCCTGATTGGATAATATTTATAATAGCGCTGCTATAAATGACGTCAAATGATACAGCATACGTCCGATTATTATGTTTTACGCCAATTTCTACAGGGATTGACATAAAAATTGTTAATAATACAAATTAAAAATATTCTAGATGTTGGCAGGGGTTATAATTAATTTTATTATGTTGGCTGACTCTATAAACATATCTTTCAATTTATAAACTATTGCTTGGAGATGCAAGCAACATACAACAATAATAGTTGGTGTTGGTGTTGTATTATTACTACATGAATTGTAACAGATTTTTGGTTTAACAATTTTGGGTTTGGTCGTGCTTGTAAAAATTGAGTTGTAAATTCTAAGCGTGTAAGGCGACTGAAAGTTTTCGTTCATTAGATATTAATTTTGTTGTATTTCTCATTTACAGGTTTTTTTATATACCAATTGGAAATTTAGCTTCATATCGGTTGGGTTAGGTTATATAATAAGTGTATGGTGAAAAATCGATATGATTCTATCAGCGGAAGTAGACAAATATCTTGCAAATAACCCACGTGCCATCTGACATCCGTGCACTTCAATGATATTGAATGTGTAGTAAATGTTGGTAATATTAAATTTATCATTTTCATGAACAGCTGGGTCAGTATATTTCACATAGGTAGGTACATTTGGAACGCAGCATTCTGATTAATAATTATTAATTACGTTACTCCATATTTAAATTAATAGTCCTTTATCATTGACGCATCCACCATTTTATATAAATTATTCTCTAAGTACTTAAATTTTAATATTTATAAATAGCACTAATTATGCAAGCTTTATAATTATTGGGAGCGAAAGCTATAAAAAGCAGTGATCACATGGAATAAATAACTTACATCAGTTTGATCGTAAATGCGATAAAATTCTGTAGGGGAGACTCGGGCAAGAAGGGTATACTGGGCAAAAAGAGTCACTTAAATAGATACTCCAGAAATACGAAGCGAACCGGCAACAACGCTCGTCAGTAAAGTGCGGTAGAACTCTAGCGACGGCTAGGTGATGCAGCATTGTCCTGCACTAAAACGAATTTTCTTTGCATTGTAAGTGTTTTTAAAAGTTGTAAAATAGAATAAATAGCCGTCTGTTGGTTGCGATTGTTTTGTTATGCTGCATTTTACCAAGCAATTACGAATATATTTGGAAACACCGGACTTTAAGGTAAGACCTAACCTCAAAATATGTTGCTTCAGTTAGAGTATACTCGTTTGATGTTTAGATATATGTTAGTTGTTGCCACTTCGGGCAAAACGGTTCGGGCAAAAGGAATCCATGACCCTTTTTGCCCTGGATGCCGAATTTTGTTTCCACTCTGTTTGTAAATTAAAATAAAAGAAAAAAGGTAAATTGATTACATTAATAAAGTAAAACTTTTTGCTCCAGATGGTTTACAAATACAAAAGGAAGTCCGATAGAGCCACCAGTTGGTCTGAAGCAGATATGATAAGGGCTGTTGATGCCGTAAACAGCGGAATGTCGATTCGACGGGCATCCGCCCAATTTGAAATAAAATTTTCTACTTTGCAACGACATGTAAAAGTAATAGAACTAGATAAAACCTTGGGAAGGTACAAACCAGTCTTTTCCATGGTAGAAGAAGCCGAGTTTGTGGAATATATAAAAGAGCTCGACAGCCGTTTTTATGGCCTAACGAGAAGGGATTTGTGCGAACTAGCATACCAATATGCTGAAAAAAATAATATATTGCACCCATTCCGAAATAACACGGCAGGGGAGCAATGGTATCAAAATTTCATGCACCGCCACTCTGAACTAAAACTACGCCAGCCGGAACCCACGAGCATAGCCAGAGCCCGAGGGTTCAATAGACCCCAGGTCGAACTGTTTTTTAAAAATTTAGAAGCTACTATAAACAAATATAAAATAACATTGGATAATATTTATAACGTAGATGAGACAGGCATTCAAACCTCCGCCAAAAAACCACCAAAAGTGATATCATTAATCGGAAAGAAACAAGTCGGTAGCATCTCATCTGCAGAGCGAGGTAGTCTTATTACAGCATTAGTTTGTTGCTCTGCAACAGGAAAATACATTCCGCCCGCACTTGTCTTCCCCAGGAAGAAAAAATCCGCGATATTTAAATGGTTGCCCTCCAGGAACACTTCAGTTGGTGACAGATTCTGGTTGGATAAGTACCGACTCTTTTGTAGAATGGCTTGTTTTTTTTGTACAAAGCGTAAGACCATCAGTTGACAACAAATGCTTATTAATACTGGACAACCATTCTTCACATAGAGCTATTACAGTTTTGGATTATGCTTATGAAAATAACGTGGTTCTATTAACCGTACCGCCACACACCACACATAAATTGCAACCGCTTGATGTAGCGGTTTATGGTCCATTTGGTAAACATTTTCAATATGCCATAGATAGGTGGCAGAAAGCTCACCCATCACAGCACGTAACTTTTTTTGACATAGGTGAAATATTTTGTGAGTGTGAGTGAGCTTACTTAAAAGCTGCCACTCCTGCAAACGCGATCAGTGGGTTCAAAAAAACCGGCATATCAGACTCTGATGTAGGTGTCTTCACAGATGTAGATTTTATGCCCTCTCAAGTTACAGAGGTTGAATATTTTCCTGAGGGGCAAAATAAAAATTTTGAAAATGACTCTGCATGTGCTAATAGACCAATTAATTTGAACCTAAATGATGGAGAGATAGCCACAACATCTCGATTTGTTGGGGGTATTCACGATAATTCTTCCACTTCCATTCAGAATATCGGTTCGAATATCGAAACTCGGCTTCTAAACAAACTAATGATGATAATAGAACCACAACATCTGGAATTGTGCAATGCGATCACAATAAGCCTTCATCTTCTGGCCTTAATGGAGATGAAAACACACCATCAACCTCCGGCACCTTAAATCCCAATGAAGTTACCAGTGTTAAGGAGAAGAAAAAAATTCGAATAGAAGATTTGCGTGCCATACCAAAATGTCAAAATAGAAATAAGAAAATAACCAAAAGAAAAACTCAAAAAATCCGAAATTCTTACCTCAACCCCGGTAAAAGAAGAAATTCGAACTCAAGCGCAGAGTAACACTAAAAAAAATCAAGCGAAACGTAAAATTTCAAGCTGCAGCCAACCTCCAACATTGAAAATTCCAAAAAGACCCAAAGAAATTTTCTCTCCAGAGGAAGAAAATGTACCTTGTTTATTATGTGGAGATATTTTTAGAAACTCTGCGTCAGGTGAAAAATGGATCCAATGCAACATTTGCCAACAGTGGGCACACACCTTGTGCACCGACTACAAATGTGGTGTTTTTATTTGCGACAACTGCCGAGAAGAAGTTGTGGCAAACCTAAAGGGCTCTAACAAAGAAAAATAAAATGTAAACAAATTTGTATTTTAATCTAGTTTATGTTAAAATAATTAGGCGTTTTACAATCAATAGTTTTCCTTTTTTAAAACATTTATAGAGGATACTTTTTTTTTTACTGTATAAAGAAAATATCAGTTTATATTTTTATAAATAAATAAAACGTTATTCCTACATTTTGAAAATGCCCTGTTTTTAATTTCTTTTCTTTGAAATTCCTCTTACCCTATAGCTGATTCTTTTTGCCCTATTGCTGACCCCTTTTGCCCTATTATCGTATCCTTTATGCCCAGTAGCATAGGGCAAGAGGGGTCAAATGCACTAGTTGATATTTTTCTTATTAAAAAAATTACAAAGGCGTATTTGTAAAAAAATAATAAGGTAATCAAAAGAGAAATCCCATTGTTTAACAAGAAGTATCGAAAATACATTTGACTATCATATGTTCTGAAATATATGCATTTTATTTAAAGTGACCCTTGTTGCCCGAGTCTCCCTATGTGCTTTTTGCTCTTGTATAAAAAATCGCAGATTGTAGGCATATATCTCCGTTGACATCTTGCTGACAAGTTACGGAAATGTAAAAAGCAAAATTATTTATCTCATAACTTTCTACAATGAGCTGAAAAATTTGCTATTTTTTTTCTTCTTTCTAGGTTAAGCTTGACAAATGAAATAGTTTCGTCGTCAAACAGCTGATTTAAACAGGCTTATGACTCGGAGCGTCTGATATTGAAATTTTAATTGTGAGGGCTTAGATCCGAATTTTAATCCAATTTCGCTGTGACCTTTAGATCGTAAACTTTCTCGTTTATTTTCTTATATATCTTCATCGCGACATTTACCGCGAACGCGATAATCGAAAAGACAAATTTTTAATTGAATCATTCGAAAAAAGTGTACTTTAACTCGTCGTTTTAGAATATTTAATAACTTCTCATTTGTCGCCCATTACTTTCTGTCAGTTGACTCCTTTCTCTCCAAAAAGGGTAATTCAGTCGTATGTCAGCCACGAAGGCAATTTGCAAATAGGTATTTATTTGCGAATTTCTCACAAAAATTATTAATAATAAATTATTTATTTTACAGGGAAGAGGTTATAATAACGAATTCGGGAAGTTTCTTAATACTCCTATGTTATGTTTTAATCATTCATCTATAGAGTTGTTTTAATTAAATCCCTAAGTACGACCCTGTCCCTTACTTAGTCCGAGTGACGTAGTCTCGTCATCACAAAACATTCGTCACCTTGAACGGCCCGAGCATATCCGTACCCAAACTACAACTCCCTATTAGAAAACGCGATTCGAGTTGGAGAATCTTCAGTTGTTTATGGAAATTCAACTCATTTTTGGTAAGATTTACGTTAATATTAGCGAGATGATTGGTATTATGACTGTATGCTTGAGTTTAATGTGTTTTAACGTTTTGCAGGAACGCGTAGTGTTATACCACAAGGGGGAGTGATATTGAGTTGTGAAATATACTATGAAATATCAAAGTAGCCTGCTATCAGGCAATAGTCGTTTAAAAATTGTAATTTTAACAATTCAAAGGGCGGCTATGGATTGATGAATACATTATCAGAAATAACCAAACAAAATGGCACTTGGCGAACATCAACTTGATTTGGAAATACCTACATATTTGAGTGTATTCATATGAAATATGTATGTGGGGTGTTGTAAACAGTTGTCAGCATGTGAAATGGTAAGTCCACAATTTAGTATTATTATTAATATTCTCTCTGTTTTAATTTATATTAATTCGATTGAGAATACTTTTACCGCCCAATACTCGAGACCTAAACAAAGTTTGGAAGTTATTCAAAGCGTTAAGTAGACTACCAATGATAGTTTTTAACGTTAGCACTTTAAAGAGATTTGTAAATTTAAAAATAAAAAGGGTTTAATTTGTCCGTGAAGTCGTTTTGTAGCGGTGGAGTGTATATGTACGTCTCAACAGAAACAATTATCTATGGACACCTCTGCCTGTTCTTATCGAAACATTATTCTCTATTGGCGTGCAATAAACTTGCGGCTTCTAATCTTCGTAACCGATTTAACAAAGTCTACTTATTTGCAAGATACCAACGTAGAATGAATCTGCATTTTAGAAGAGCAAAAAGCACGCTGGTTTATAAGTCACAGTTTGTAGTCGGCCGGATCGCTTTTCAGGATCTCTTCCACTAAGTTTTTCACTTCCAATGTATGTCGACGTTATTTAGCTGTAATTTATCTCGAAATGCATGCAAAAATGTTTCCCTTTAAACGGATTAAAAGGATTCTCCTACACCCACGAACAACACCGAACACAACTTGCATGCATAGAAAAACGTTGGTGTACTGTTACTTGCCATAAATACATTTATTGGTTTAAACGTTTTTTGTTAATATAAATGTTTAAGCTAAAGCAAAATTGGTAAATAGTCAATATTAAAAGCAATTATAATTCTTGTATATATTTGTATTTATGTATACCTTTATTAAATTAAAATGGCAATGTAAATTATATTATACAAATACTTCCGCAATATCCACTTATAATTAGAGGAAAGATAAGTTTTTTTATTTCTTTTTTTATTCAAAACATTTCTTTGTGCTATAAAGTTGTTGGAGACGTTTTTAAGACGACTACTAAAACCTTCGACTTTTTTATAGTGTCACAAAATATGCACTTGGATATCTCGAATCTGTAATTTGTCTGTCAAGTTATCGTAGGGTGTATATTCCGTTCCTAGATTGTGACCTTTATAGTTTATTGTCTAGGCATTTCGGACATTCGTTTATTTCAGCAAATTATACATATGGACATATATACATAAAATGATTTCGTTACTTAACAGTTATGGTTCAAAAAAAGCAATTGTAGTGCAATGTAGTTTAACAAGGTTAGTAGTAGGGGTTCCGGTATAAGTACAGCGTTTATTGATAATTCCTAAGTATTACCTATTATCCCTCGACATCGATCAATTTTACTGTCCGTAAAAAACAATGTTACACACACCACTGAATATCTCAACTAGCGTGGAAGGATGTACTGTCCGATTTTCAGGAGCACGATGGTTCCCAATGCCTTAACCGATGATTTTTATTTCATTGTTTGTTTGTTAGAGTGCTAGTCATATAGCAAGAAATCTTCAAGAGAGCGAAACATATATGTCAAAGAATATACAATTGGTATTCTCGGTACTTGAACACTTACGCTTCGTTGCTGGTGCTTTTCGAACACGTCAGAAACACAATATTTATTTCTAAATGTCTCGAGTATCAGGAACTAACCAAGGGGCTCGTGTCCTGAAAATGGTCGACGGTAAAAATTTATTCGCCCCTTCCGCTGATTCGAGAAATGTAAGCCTAACCCTTTCTGGCTGGTTGTTATGCATAAGAATGTTGAGCAAATGTTGAGTGTCCTAGAGGGATATTCAATTTCTTTGATGCGATTTTAAATTCTCAATTAGATTGACCTAATTATGTTTTTATAAAATATACATAGGAATACTTTAAAATATATAAAAAACAGTATGATGAATTATTTTTTTACCCGTCTTTTTAGACAAGAGCTGAAAAGTGGTTCTTACTTTAAAAGTGACATTCGGATTTACATTCATACGGTAAACTTTCAGTTTTCAGTAGGTAGGTACCCAACTAACATGCTTTTGATGAAAGGGCCTTCTGTCCTAAAGTTCCTCCGCAACTAAATTCGTCAGTTAGGAAATTCATTATTCATGATAACTTGATTTTTACGAATGCTTGCAAATACATTGATTTTTTCTGGTCAGTATTTTCAAAACGGTTCATTTTATACGCAACCAATGTTATATAGTTAAAGTTAAAAAAATACTTTGTACCCTCCATATGCGTTTAAACAAAAAACACTATAAAGTGTTACTTTTTATATGATCTCAAAATAGAGCAAAATTGAGCAAAATATCGAAATTTGAAAGCCGTCAGACGAGTCATGTGTGCCATGAAATAATGTCAATCACCACGTGGTTTGCGTCTTGCGGGACCCAACGGACTGAGCGTTTTTGGTGGCGCAGGGCGCTGTACCTACGGTCAATTATCCAGACTGCAATAAACCCAAATATTAATGGCGTCATTAAATAGGAAGGCCGAAATAGCGATGTAAACACGTTATCTCTTTTATTACGGATGTTAAACAAACATATACGCGTTACTCTTTTGTAGAGGTGATGCGCAGTAAGGGGTTTTGGCGCAGAATTCAATGTTTGGAATACTTTGAGAATACTTGTATGTGAATATGTTGTTATCAGTGGCAGCCGGTGGAATCTGACGTGCTCGTATTTTCGTAAGGAGGCATGGGACCCACACCATAATTTAGGAGGTGGTTACTAGACTCGAGTAGAAGGCTATAATGGTAAAAACATCTTCAGGGAAAACTTGCGAATTTTTTTTCCAAAAATGGCTGCCTCCGGGAAGATCTTGGAAACGGCTTGCAAAATATTTGCGAAATATTTTTTTTTCATAATCACCGAGTAAATACAAAGGCTTTTTGTACTTATGATTTTCTTGACATTTTGAGGTCTTTAAAAGTTATGGTAATTTGATTTTTATTTCGTCCCAACATTTCGTCTGAGATTTTACAATAGTTGTATCTTTAAGCAAAATAAATATAAAAAAGACTTTGTATTTACTTGGTGATTATGAAAAAAAAATTAGTATGAGGGAAACTTACTTTCCCTGATTATTATTTTTATTGTAGCCTCTACTCGGGTCTAGTAACCACCCCCTAAAATATGGTGTGGGTCCCAAGCCTCCTGACGGAAATTTTAGAAAACTAGACCGGACTAATTTATAGAAAACTGATAGAAATTATAGGGAGGATTGAGGTAGGAGCTGATAATGCCAAAAGAAAAAACACTTCGAAATGATTGAATGAAAACTATGATTATTTTAAAAGTCCTTCGACAGACAGCTGTTACTTTAAACATTTAAACGAGCATAAGTACCATTTTTTTAGCTAATGTGATTTAATTATTTCTAAATGAGATGCAAAAAATGTAAAACAAAAAAGTTTGTTTCATTAATGTTTGCTGCATTCTTTTGTCTCCAAGAACTACTTTAATTTGAATTTTCCACCTAAATATCGCAGTGGGCGGGTCTTGCATGAAAATGGCCGTAAAGGGGTGAGGGACGTAAAGATTCGGAGATAACGAAGTAATAAAAATAAATTTATTGTGGGAGGGTACTTACTCTGCGAGAATTTAAGGGTGTTGTAAATTAAATTAAATATTATTTATTTAGGTGGATTAATGATATATTTAGCATTTTCCTTGCCTGGAAAATGCAGACAAGAGTTATTATTTTTTAAGGCCATTCCAAAGTTTTAGATTAACTTTCAAGCGTGCAAAAAAATTGTCTCGAGTGTATTGTTCCATTTTTTTTCAACGATTATTTCAGAGAGGCTGATACATAGAAAAATGAGGCAAAACATTTTTTTATAAATAATTATTAGCATTTTCGCTTTGTATTGTAGTATACAGAGTGAGTCTGTGAAGTGTCGCCCTTCCTCCATTTTTTCCACAGATTTTGTGCATTTTTTGTAGTCATATACCCAATATATATTTCTCAATAAATATTTCAACGAAAAATTAGTTTTTTGAAGATACTGACATCGGAGTTTTACGAATATAATACCGATAGTTTTTCCAAAAGGTGCCTCTAATTGGTGGATGTCTAAAAACCTTTTGTGGTCCACAGAAACGGAAAGGGAAGGCCTGAAATCATCCTCTTTGGATGACAGGTCCACACCGGAACTCCTTATCGTATCGATTTCGTATCCAATTCAAAGTTGTTCTAAGTTTGTTTAAAGCCCCTTGCGCTTTCCTCTCAATTTATTCAGATCCCAAATCTGCCGAAATAATTTACGTCATTTCAACTCGGAACTCGGAATAAACTAGCTATCGATTAAATTATAACGTATGATAATTAACCGTGATTTAATTCTGTCTTATCGGTTTAATAAAAATGTATTGCAAATATAATATGGCCGCTGATAAAGTTTTCCATGAAAACCATATCGATTACTATGATCAGTTTGAGTTTATGTGTAGAGTAGTACCCTAAGGTTCTGTTTCTGGGCCCATTATTTGTATAAAACATTTATAAATGATACCTGTTATTTTTCCTAATAATTAATAATAATTAATTAAAGCATCCATTCCGGCGAGTTGTAACAGAAAGGAATAACAATCGATATGTCCGTTTCTATAGCAACCGCATGTTACAGATACCTGTTATTTGTTGGTTTGTTTTTATCCAATCACTCGCTTCACTGTTTACGCAACCTAGCGCTTGCATAACATTTGAATGGCCCTATATGTCAATAATAAAGAAAAACTGCACGTTTTCCACGAAACATCGACTATACATTTTCTCGAGCGTGCGTTTCGCCAACCAAGTTGGCATCTTCAGGACAAGATTAAAACTATTAAAAAATATTGGACCATTATCCTTATTTATACTACTGTTACACTTAATGATTTATAAATTTTCAAGAACATCAACTGTCTACTGTTCGATAGATTTCTAATTACTTTTAAATAATTTATATCTATCCTATGGTTGTTGTCAAAAGCATGTTAGGCCACACGAGATTTTTCCGTTCTCCCATATTTTAAATGAGTCATGTGTTCTTTAAGTCTAGTCAAAATAGATATTTTTGTTTGCCCAATATACTTTTGACCACAATCTTTATACAACTTATTTCGAATATTTCTGACTTTTCGTTATTGTCGATCTTATCTTTGAGGTTGCTCAAAAGCGTCTGTGCTTATTTTAAATTGTGTACCAAATTGATATTAATATTTTAAATTTTTTGTTTTAAAACTTTATCTAGTCCGCGGGTGAATTTAGGTTCATAATGGTAACGAAACAAATTTCGAATTGTCAGTATCTCTACGAAAAGTCGTGAAATTGTACAGGGCCCTTTTAAATTTATGCTTCCTTATTCACACATCTATTAAGTGGACCGATAGATTGTGAATCGTTGGGGATAAGTCTAGAGTCGCTGTTTCATATAATTTAGGCGTTAATGGATTTGACAATTGTAATTTTTTTGCCTCAGTAAATTCACTGAATACAATTTTTGATAATATTAAAATAATATCAATTTTGTTTACAATTCTAAAACTTACCTACGAACGCTTTTGGGCAACCCCAAATAACAATCGCTAATAACGACAATAACGAAATGTCAGGAATATACGAAATAAGTTGTAAAGATTGTGATCAAAATTATATTGGGCAAACAAAACGATCTATTTTGACTAGATTTAAAGAACACATGGCTCATTTAAAATATGGCAGAACGGAAAAATATTATGTTAAGATAAACCATAGGATAGACATAAATAATTTAAAATTAATTAGAATGTAACAAACAATAGACAGTTGGATGCTTTGAAAATTTAGAAATCATTAAGTGTAACAGTAGTATGAATAAGACCAATGGTCCAATACACAACAGTCCACTGTTTACTCTGATAAACAAAGACCAGTGTTACTGTTTAGTGAACTTTGACGGCAGATTAACTATAAATAGACCAAGTGTGTAGGTTATAATTTAATTTTAATATTCTCCTCAATATGCCAACTTAGGTAGCGAAACGCGTGTCGAGAAAAGTATAGTAGTTCGGTGTTTCGTGGAAAACGTCGGATTTTTTTGTTTCTACGTCGAATGTTCCAGTACCCATTTCAAGAACTATATAGTAATATCGAATTTACAAAACAAAATATAGTATCTTTATTTGATTGCGTTCACGTTTTCTATTTTAAATCTTTTTCAAATTAGCTCGTTCAATACTGCGTAATCTCAAATTTTGGTCCCGATACTGTCGAGTCAGGTGCACAATTATATTTCCCCAATTTTATGGCGGAAGTTGAGGAAGACCATAACATCGGGAACCGTTAATAAATCAACTCTATGTGTCCTCTGCGCCTTTACATTAGCTTTATCCATTGTTTGCGTCCTTGACGATTTTGGCAGTTGAAGACTTGGCATTATTAAAATGTAAATGAAACGACCAATTCCTCTTCGGAATTCTCCCTGATTTCTGTCTCCATAAAAATCGTAAAACAAAAGTGAATAGACCGAATTGGCCGTTCCAGCGTTTACAAAATACGGAGCGCTAACGAAAACTAATAACGATATTACTTTTTTCTGGGAGGTGGAAACATCAATAGGAAATATTTCTATTGCTGTTTAAAAGATCCAAACGAGATGTTTTATATAATTCTTGGCGTTTGGTTGGACGTTAAAAGCGTATATGCCGAAAAAAACCTTTTAAATATTCGTGTAAACTAAATAAATAAATGACAAAAACTTTTTGTTCGTAATTTTGCGGTGTGACGAAATACTCGGTTTAGTTAAAAAATAGTTTCCGTTTGAGTTTTTTCGGGTCTGCTTTAGTAATTCACACATCTAACTCTTACAGAGTAACTAAAAAAATGCTTGTTATTTTGATCATTGTTGATTTATGTGAATATCAGAATTTTTGAATTCGGGTGATGTTACAAAGTTTCCAGAATGCATTGCCCGATTAGTATTATCGCATAAATCGGTTTCAATACTCCTCAAATAAATTATCTTTCCTAAAATCATCATTGACAGAATAGGCTATATAATAACACAGGGACACAAAAGCTAGAAATCCAGATATAACTTCTCTCAGCCCAGTTGACATCCATGTTTTTGCGATCGTAGATCACGAACCCTGTATCGATAAGACCCCAGCACGTCTGGATCAGGGTCAAATGAACGACAAATTCCGTTATTTAAATTATACGAGTTGTGATAGATTAAGTAATGAGACTGGCAACGTAGCGCCCGATCTAGCAACACTGCGGAGACGGGACTTGAGTTGTTTGTTCTTTGTGACTGTTTTTATAAACTGGTTTTTCTCTAGTGCGTTTTAAAAATGAGTGACATTAATTTTGAGCAACGGTGTGCTACCAGGTTTTGCTTCAGACTTGGATACAGCGCAACGGATACATTGCAAAACTTGCAAAACTTCAACACGCCTACGGAGACAGTGTTTTTCAAGAGCCCAGGTTTTTCGGTAGTTTAAGGCATTTTTCAGAGAAGGAAGAGAGTCGGTCGAAGATGAACCACGCAGCGGAAGGATCTTCAAGAACCGATGAAAATGTCGATAGAATACGGGGTCTTGTGCTTTTAGATCGTCGGTTGACGACAAGAACGATCGGGAAGAGTTAAATTTGAATCATACCACTGTTCATCAGATTTTCACTAACGAATTGGGGATGGGAAAAATCTGAGCAAAAATGGTTCCAAAAAATCTCTCGCAGGAACAAAAGGACATTAGGAATGAAAGGTGTCTTGACTTTTTGGAATCGATTGAAAATGATCCTATTTTATGGAACGTGTCATTACTGGTGATGAGAATTGGGCGTTTGAGTACGACCCAGAAACCAAGCGCCAAAGAATGGAATGGCACACTTCAAGCTCTGAAGTTCTCCAAGACCCAAAGCAAGAATGAGCAAGTTGAAGAGTCAAATGCACATGCCGATTTGCTTTTTTGATAGCCAAGGAATTGTCCACGGAGAGTTTGTGCCTCCAGGCCAAACAGTAAATCAACACTTTTACAGAAAGGTTCTCGGAAGGGTCATGCGTGTGAGGACCAAACATCAAGAACAACTGGAAGTTGCATCACGACAATACGCCTGTCACACAGCTATTTCAGTAAACGAGTTTTTTTAGCGAGTAAAAACATTCCTGTGGCTCCTCCAGCCTCCTTATTCGCCTTACTTAAGTCCTTGTGACTTACTTTTTTCTCTTAGCGAGATTGAAAAATCTGACCTAAAGGGACGTCATTTTGGGACCATAGAAAACATTCAAATGGCTGTAACCGACCAGCTTAATGCTATTCCAGTATATGAGTTCCAGCACTGCTATGGAGAATGGAAGAACCGTCTCCAGCACTATGTGGCTTCCCAAGGAAGTTATGTTGAAGTAGACAATACAGAATTGTAATTCTATTCGAATAAAAAGATTTAAAAAAAATCCAGCTCATTACTTAATTTACACCCGTATAATATTTTCCCCGGATTCTGAAAAAAGCGGGAAATTTTTTACGTCCGGTTATGCTGTAATGACCGCTGGAGGTTATCTGGAGGTCAAATCTTCGACCAACCGGTCAAAACGTATCCGGACGATAAATTTCCCGGTCTTTCAAAATCGGTCAAATATATCGCTTGAAAAACGTATTTTGACCTTCATTTGACCTTGATCCAGGCGTGCTGTGGTCATATGGATACCGGGTTCGTGATCTACGACCCCAATAACATGAAAGTCAACTGGACTGAGAGAAGTTACATCTCGATTTCATTTTGTGGCCCTGTTTAATAAATCATTTAGGGACTAAGTAAAGTTTCATACAATTAAAATACGTAGTATGTGCCGAGCTTACAGATGTTTTAATTGATCGTTTTCTTTAGTACAAATACTCTGTTAACGCTGTAATTAAGTAGCTGTTATAATAATTATATTCAACCTGCCCAGCGTATATTTAAATACGGCTATATTTTAGCACAGCGCTGTTTATTACTAAAGAATTAATAGAAACGAATTACGTAATACGAATAAGATTTTGAGTAGCAGTTACCATACATATTTCCTACCACGGAAGTGAACTATATTAAATAATCTATGTGTGCTAAAATAAAATGATGGTGCAATTGTCATTTTCACATCGCCTTTTATAATTTCCTCTTTTATAGATAATTTTATTTTTATATCAGCTAAAAGTAAATAATGGTTCTGAACCGCTAATGGTATTATACGGTTTTATATAGATTTTTATCAAGTAAGAGCCCAATCAAGTGACGAAATAATGTTTTATTATGATGGTATTTTGATTAACAATTTTTCAGTTGCACTAAATAAAGTTGTAAAATCGTAAACCTAATTTGACACAGCGTAACCATATTGCCATAGTAACATTTGACGATAAACCCAATAACATACAGGGCCATCAAACGGTCGTCTTCTCCAGTTATCATTCTTACTGTTTACTTCCACATTCACGTAGTACACACATAACAATTTTTTCAATGTTTTCGTCCGTTTTTTAACGTTCAGGGCCGTCCGGAGCGCGGATCGTCTTCGATCGTTTCCCGTCCCTCTTTAAACCGTTTAAACCATTCAAAAACTTGTCTGAGGGATAAACATTCATTCCGTATACTTCTTTTAACATTGCATAAGCTTCTGTAAAGTTTTCCCAGTATAACAAGAAACTTGAGATTAACCCGTTGCTCTACCTGAACACTTAACATTTTTCGACGCGTCACTGGTGCGTAGACTAGTTCAAACGACAGCTACAGTCAAACTGAGCGACCCACTGGCTTGTCCAACGATATTAGGGTGGGGAAAGTATCACCAGATACAGTTCTGTTCAAACTTGTCGTGACACGCTCGCAGCGCGCTTATAGCAGTATCAGTTCGGTTATTTAATAGCCACACCTCGTATTTAATTATGGAAAAATAAGATGTGAAAGTAGTGATTCCCAAGGCAGCAGTTTTCCGAGTTACTGAAAGCAAAACCAATTTTTCCAAAGTGTATTTTAAAGTTAAATCCCCTTCACTGGAATTTATCCGGTTATATTCCGGATAGGAGGCGATTGCGTAGCTTACAAACTCTAGCTAGCGAGGTTTATTTTTTGGGAAATTCTCTCAACAACCACCTATTTTCTTATACAGAACATTAAAGTTTATACGTGCATATAATAAAATAAAAAGTTTCAGATTGCGAATTTGTCTTCCGTGTTATGAATAATTTAAAATTTTTGTAGTATTCCCTGAAAACTTTAATAAAGCTACACCGTGTGCAGATGTATAAATATAATTCGTTAGAGAATTTTGTCTATAATAACTCATACAAATAGGTAAATTGTATTTAGACTGTGGTTTATTTAATTTTCCTTATTTAAAACTTTTTCCTTCTGAATTATATGTATCGTTGAGTCTGCAATTATTTCTAGTTTTAGAATTTAGAAACCTCAGCTTTTCAAATAAAGATGTATAAAAATCACAGGGGCTCAAATCATCCGGTGGGAAATATGATCAGCGTGCTAAAAAAATTTGCTAATCAGTTTCTAAAATAGCTTATCTGCATCCAACAATACTTTTACCTACAGCTAGCCCACATTTTCTTTTTTACGGATGCAATGAAGTTACAGTACAGTCAAGTGGGGATTTTATAAACCATAAAGTCTTATAAACTGACAGTTAACATGGACTGAAAGATGGAACCAAGCCTCGTGGCAAACCATTGGACAACATTGGACAAAGCATGTAATAAATACAAGAAATGTTTTTTAATCACATAAAAAATAACATTACTTTTTAAAGGTCATTGTAAAACCATATCACCTAATAACGAAAGGAAAACTAAGTCTGATACCATACGGTTCGGTAAATGCGGATAGAACGAATACACAACCATAAACTTCCAGAGTTTCAGTTTATTGGAGTGGAGTACGAAGAATGGCTAATAAGTTTTTTTAACCGTCGGTTTTATCTTACATATAACTCGATGTTGTTTCGCCTTTTTTTTTTTCAAATAAACACCGAAACAAATTACCCTTTCTATTAAATTCCTTTCTAGTTTAAGGAGGACGTTTTACTTTATGTTAAGCCTATGTTAAACGCTGCATCTCAATTGTAAATGTATGGGTTTTCGAAGGAATGTGCAAATACTATCTTAACGTCGATTTGAAATGGATTTTCCCTGTTTCTTGGTGCTCCCTTTAAGTAGCGTTCGTGATAGTAGCTAGTGGATGTGTGCCTAGTATACGTATTGTTCACTAACGGGTTATGTTTAGTCATAAACTACGAAAAATCAGGTCGTTTTGAGTAAGTATAGCATCTGGGGAACGTACGCTGAAAGTTTCAAATTAATCCCACTGAAATTATGCGCGTTCAAATTGTGGGCTCCTCAGGGATTTTTGGAGTAGATATAAACTGATATGAAGCCAGTATTTTAAAACAAAGTAACGCTTCATCAACATAATTACAAAAATACAGTAGAACCCGATTATCCGTTCTCCACGGACCGGACAAGGCACTGAAAATTGAAAATAAATCTCATAAAATTGCATAAAAAACAGAATTCTACATAAGTAAACTTTTACACTAAATAAGAAAAATAAAAACTAGATAGGTAGTTTAACTTGCATTTACATAAAACGGATATGTATTTTAGGTAGCTATGCTTTTGAATAAAAGTCTGTCGCTTTGTTGTGTGAAAATTCGTCTATCGTTTCCGTCGAGTAATGCGGTAACGCTATTTCGATAAAACTTCAAAAATGCAATTTCAGTAATGGAAAATCATGGCACGGATAATCCGCAGCCCGGATAACCCGCGCACGGATAATCGGGGTTCGACTACATTATAAATTGAGATTTGGAGTGGCTGAAAGACATGAGCAGATGGAAAACTGATGGAATAAGGGTCTTAGAGAATATGGACGACTTGGAGTAAATTCCGAACAGTCCTTGATGTTGATTTTCAAGTTATACAATAGCGGTTATAAAGAAAGTGGTTTAAATGGTTCTACTCCCTTTACTTTTCGATCAACTAAAGAATCAGTCGGGATATGAATGAAAAAAATCCATTTTTGTCTGAATACGTTGACTGACGTCTGAAGGGTTTATAAAACGCTCTCCCCGTTAACATTTCGTTTTGATAGTCTTCATTAACCTTAAAATATGGACAAGGTGAACTATTTTCCCAAATATTAACATTTTTACATACATACATATATCCTGATTTATGCTAATACTAATATCGTACTATTATCTTGAGATAAAGCGGGACAAAGCGAATTCGGACTTATCGATTATATGCAAATTCTTGTTTATATTTACTGTTACCTGATACTTCACTTTTGCGTGGGTAGGCATCGATTGGTTTACTTGATTAAGGTTCATTTCATCTTCTAATTAAGCTGACTCCAGGTAAGTTAGCAAAATCTTTCATGGATAGCTAGTCAATTATGTTAATATTTTCTGTCCGTCAACTGTAGATTAAGCGTGTCAAAAAAGCAAATTTATTAAAACACAAGTAGCAGATGTTTGAAACATAAAGCAAAGCGCTTTTAAAGCAAGTACATTTCTAAGCATCAAGAAATAGCACTTTTTCAATCTATCATGGAAACTTATCGTTTGTAATTATGTACTTATTAGTGAAGCAAAAATAAATGCACTAAAGCTCATCACTATTTGCTTCATTCATTCATCACATTCAACATTCATCGGTCCAGTTAAACGTATTTGCAATCTCAGTTTAAATCGGTATAAAAAATGAGCACGGCATTTCCTTTGTAAACACAGCTGCACCGACCTCGAACGCGTGCTATCCATAGACACTTGCGTAACGTACCTTTAAGACAATACATGTTTAATTATTTTTTTTATTCAAATTTTAATTATTCTAAAAGTCGTTTATGTATTAGCAATTAATGCAAAGTGTATTTTGCAGACTTATTGACTATTAAATTATGATTGAAAAGTAAAAATGGTTGTCTTGCCAAGTAACAACTTGCCTCGAGAGTCGTGAAATAATAGGTATATGTTATTTAATGTTCGTTTGTATAACAAACATTATTGGTAAGATACATTATGTATTTCGGTAAATACATTTGGGGGAATATTATAGTGACAGCTGTTTATTGAACCATTTTGTAAATTAATCTGCGGTCATGTCTTCATGATAGTCGGTAGAATATATTACAGTAAATTACAGAAGGTGTAGACATACCATATTCGTATTATTTCAGTTTAGAGGGCTCTATCAATATTCCATATCCAATCGATAGAGCAAACATAATCATCAGTAGTCTATGTCGTTGTTGAAATATTTTCTTTGAGTGGTACAAATAATATCAACGGAAAGCGGTCTAACCGTTTTTAACGAGGGTTTTATGTCAATAAATTTAAATATATCTCGTACAGCTTGTCTGTCAAAGTTAACTTAATTGTTTGCCAACGTTGGGTCTCATATCGAATGCAAATGAATACAGCAATAGATGCATTATACATGTGACAGAAAATTGATTTTCCGGTATAAATTCATTGATACGAATACAAAGAAGACTGTTTTTCACCGTTCGCGTACTAAAATGTAAGCGTTTGCGTGATATTTTGACACAAATAAAACTCCCCAAGCTTTTACATACAGGGTCACCTGTGTTTTTTATGTGCAACAGAAGGAGGTGTGGGATAGGCCACCTCTTGACCGCCATTGCTGGCAATAAGCATAACCCGGCGTCGGATCGTCGGGATCACTGCTCTGTATACTAATTGATAGGCAGTAAAGTAAAACCCGCCTTTTCTGACGTTGCTAACTAACTTATAAAATGGCGGCTGTTCTAATCCGCCATTTTATAAGTTAGTTAGCAACGCGGGTCTGGCTTTTTTTTTTAATTAGTTAGTGAGAGTAACTCAAGTCAGAATTAAAGTAAATTACATGTAAAAAAATTAGCAGTTAATACATTAAATTAGTTTTTTCTTTCATATTTGCTTATTTGAGTTATTAAGCTTATTATTGGTTTACATAGAAACGTATGCTATTTGGTTTTATAATATTTTTATGATATCCTGGGGGTTATAGACTTCTACTTTCTGACTTCCTGTAAAACTTATTGGTTCGCAAGTTATTGGGTAACAGCCTTAGGACATTGCTGTCCGCAACTGATAGGTTCAAAAAACATGGTTTGGTATAAATTCGATATTACGGAATAAAAGTAGGTAAACGAAACATGTCACGGCAACGGACATATGACAGATAATGTAATTTTCCGGGTACGCAAACATACAATCGGTTCTCATGTTACAGTGTTCCCCAAAAAGCACGCACCATACGGGAACATTTTATCTTCAAACGTTTAAAATATTTTATCTTTAAATTCCTTATTAAAGTTTTAATAAGAAAATAACGAGACTGATATTCTTATTTTTTTCTTTGCGAATTTATTGAAGACTTTTCCATCTTTGACTACTTAACTTTGTATAATAAACGAGTAGACGTGTCAGTATTTTTTTAAACAATTGGAGGAGTTTTGTTCTACATTGCCGTTGAGAATATAGAACATAATTGAAAGTTATATGTAGTATGCACTAATTATTTGGAAATTCATTGAGTCGCCAACATTTTCGGCACACCCTGTATGACAATTGTGTTTAAGCGTTTCCTCGTTGACTAATAAATTATCTACGCCTTTACTATCAGTAACAACGTGACGTTATTGGTTAACCCATTCATAACGGACCTGCATGTGAAATGCCTGACCCAGCGTTCAACGTTGACCTCGGCAAAGCTAGGTTAAAACACATAAAACCTCCTAGGCATGAAATAGGACCCGATAAAATGTGTCTGCTTCCTGTAAAGTGCTGAAGGACCTTCCGTTACCTACTTGGCAAAAACACGGGATATTGATTTTGATAGATAAGTGCGGGGTCGAAAAAGCTCTGACCCTTTTCATTCACTAACTTGTTCACAAAATATGACTAGTGCAAAAATATATGAGGGACTTGTTAACGACCTTTATTAAGCGTATGTTTTTGTGTTGTACCTCTAAAAGGCTTATATTAAAACTTTTTTTTTTGGAGCTTAATCAGCTATTCTCACAAGTTGTTTACATTTTTTAAATTTTTCCGCTGTTATACGAGGTGTGTAGAATTAAGGAATGAGACTGCAACGCCGAGCTAGCAAAACTGCGGAGACGGGACTTGGAATGGCTGTAGGTTAACCTGTAATGCATCTTCAGTACAAGTCTGAACTTGTAGAGTCATTTGTTTGCCCTTTTGTGACTTGCCCCTGTGTTTTCGTAAACTGGTTTTTAAAGTACGTTTTAAAAAATTAGTGGCATTAATTTTGGGCAACGGTGTGCTATCAGGTTTTGCTTGGACACAGACTTGGACACAGCAACGGATGCCAAAACTTCAACACGCCTACGAAGACAGTGTTTTTTCAAGAGCCCTGGTTTTACGGTGGTTTAAGGCATTCTCAGAAGGAAGAGTCGATTGAAGATGAACCACAGCGGAAGCCTTCATCTTGTGCGTCCAGATCGTCGGTTGACGACAAGACTGATCGGGAAGAATTATTTTCCTAATCACACCACTGTTCATCACTGTTTTGACTAATGAATTGGGGATGGGAAAATCTGCGCAAATGGTTCTAGAAAACCTTTCTGACAGGAACAAAAGTACATCAGGAAAGAAATGTATTGACTTATTGGAATCAATTGAAATTTATCCCCATTTTATGGAACGTGTATCATTACTGGTGATGAGACTTGAGTGTTTGAGTAGACCCAGGAAACCAAGCGCCAAAGTATGGAATGGCACACTTCAAGCTCTCCAAGACCCAAAACGCAAGAATGAGCAAGTCGAAGATCAAATGTATTCTGATTTTACTTTTTGATAGACAAGGAATTGTCCACAAAGAGTTTGTGGCTCCAGGTCAAACAGTAAATCATAGATTTTACAGAGAGGTTCTTGAAAAACTTCGGAAATGGTCATGCGTATGAGACCAAAAATCGAGAACAACAGGATGTTGCATCACGACAATGCGCCTTGTCACACAGTCATTTCACTAAACTAGGTTTTAGCCAGTAAAAACATTCCTGTGCTCCTCAGCCTCCTTATTCGCCTGACTTGAGTCCTTGTGATTTTTTTCTCTTCCCGACATTGAAAAATCACCACAAGGAACAACATTTTGGAATCATAGAAAACATTCAAACGCTGTAACCGACCAGCTGAAGGCTATTCCAGTATGAGTTCCAGCACTGCAATGAGGAATGGAAGAACCGTCTCCAGCTCTGTGTGGTTTTCCAAGGAAGTTATTTTGAAGGAGACATACGGAATTGTAATTCTATTCGAATAAAGAAATTTAAATTTTAAAGAATTTAAAAAAATTTAAAGAATTTAAAAACATCAGTCTCTATTACTTAATTTACACACCTCGTATGTTTTAGTTTAAGAACCGTAAGAAAATTTTGGTGTTGAAACTACTCTGTATGTGTTATATAATTGGACAGATTATACGGTATTAGGGCATCCAATCTCGGAGGGAAAAGTCAATCCCGGGATTCAGAATCTTAATTCGACTGAACCCGGGATCCTGGGATTATCGGAATCCCGGAAAAATTGGTGTAAAATCGAGATATTCTCGGAAATCTCGATTTCTAAAATTATAATAAATGTTTTATAAAATTAAACTCAAACAATATTTCCTCTGTTTTATTAATATAACATTGTACTTAGATTGTAAAGAATATTTAAAACAGAAACTCATGTTATTTCTTAAGTAAACAAAACTAAAAAAAGCAATCAACAAATTTATATGAAAAAAATATTTTTTTTTCCCTGCCTTTGTTTTTGAAAAATGACCTCATACTGGCAATTTTATCCAATGTATCGTCAGAAAGTGAGGACCTGAATTTTGTGCAGAGAGCTCCTTCTGCAGAAAACACTCTCTGATTCGACACTTGTGGGCTTAATTGTTAAAAGAATCTCATAAACTATTTTTAAGTAACTTCCACAATTGCCCCCTGTTTAAAAAGTGTGAACCCGCGTGTTGTCGGTAACAGGCTAATGGTGAACGTAAACTACATATATAAAGTGCTTTGTAAATGAATCCCGAAAATCCCGGGATTGAGGTCTTCGTTTCCCGGGAATTTCGGTATTGAAAATGTTCGAGATCCCGGGATCCTGGGATTGGATGCCCTATACGGTATGGTACACAAATAAAACGTCTATTATATAGATATCTATTTTAGAAATAATTGAATTCAAAATACGTAGTACAGAGTAGTTCTATATATTTCAACACTTGTCTATAGCCTTTATTTTAGTGATACAAATAGTGTGGAAACATAGATTTGTGTATATTAACTAAAATAAATTTGCCACAACATAAAAGAATGACTTATCTAGCGATAAAGTAAAAATAACCGAAAGACGTGAAAAGACTTTTTTGAAGGTTGTTTAAATTCTAATAATTTTTTCATCACAGTATTGACTGTTTTTTGATGCTGATAGAATTATTCTTATATATTTTCAAAAAGGTGAATAACTCAATAATCCATACTCTTATAAAAATTATTGCATTTAAGCAGCCCTCAAAAAGTGGGTGTATCGTTGCTGACTGAATGTTTTTATTATATTATTTTTTAATATGTTTCACTTGATTTAGTCTGATTTTTCTCTACATTTCAATGCTCTTTTGATTTACGTCTTATTACGTGAAGAATTTGCCAAGTTTTCTTCTCATGTTTTGTGCTTAACATGTTTACAATACTTTGTTTCAAATAAATGACGTACCAAATGTGTTAAATTGTTAAAGAGATGTCTCTAAAATTGCCATTATGGTTTGGAAATGTACGTTGCAAGCGATCCATTCACGTGGAAATCAGGCCACATGTATTGTTAATGATTGTAATTTGATTTATGAAAATCACCGGTTGCCTTGTAACCCAAAACAATCGACAATTCGATTAAAATATCGTGGCCTGCTGAACACTATTTTGTGGTAACCAAAAACTCCATTTGAAACATGTTTTTTTAACAAACAAAAACATCATAAGTCCTAACTTTAAAATGAAAATTCCAAGAATAAACTATTTTTTAACCTTTTTCCAATAAAACATAAATTACATTCTCTTTTAATAAAATGTTTGGACAGTCAACGGTGTTAGGTTGACCAAGCAAAACAATGGAATGTTGGAATCTAGTCCTGGGCATTTGCTCTTTGTGAACTTTGATTATATTGCTTTTGTTTTGACGACTGTTATGAAACGGTGGTGGTATTGTATAGAATATAGCCTTCATTTCAATGTTATCAGATAAGCTTATGTGGCTTGCCAACCGTTTCTTCAGTTTGTTTGATCTTTGAGATCCAGGCTCTTTTTCTGACCATCAAATTTCATTTGGAAGTTTGAAAGTTTTCCAATAATAGACAAGTGGATACTTCGAAAAGCAATATTAAATAAAATCATTTTCCCGAATACATACATATAATATAAATTTAACGAAATTGGGTATTTCAATTTTAATATAGCCAGATTTATTGTTTGCTAAAATAACGTGAAAATCAATGGTTTAAATGAGTAATGGAACCCTCAAACATTGCATTTATATATAATATTGGTACTGGCAGTTTCATTGAAAAGTATCAAATGGAAGCATTTATCTTTCCATTAAATTACATCTTATTGTTGTTAAATATATCGAAAGATTTAAACATCGCCTGGGAACGATATCTTATTTTATTACCTGTTTTTAAGATTGGTTTTCCTTTCTATTTTACGTGTATACCGATTCTCGTTATGTCATTAATACTGCCACAGCTGGTAAGATGTCAAAAAAAGTCTTGGAAAACCAATTCCACTGTTCACAAACGCTAACTTTCTAATATAGGTACACTATCATAAAAATTACGGGAGCAAAAAAAAAAATTCTTTTCCCGATTTTTGACTGGCTGTATAAAAAGTGAAAAATGGTCGTAAACCGTGGCTTAAAAAAATTTGGCCTACAGATCCTCCGAAAACTAGAGTTTTGGAGTTTCAAAACCCTTTTTTTAAATTCGCGATACGTCTAGATAAGCCCGTCAAAAATTGGGGAAAATTTTTTTGCTCCCCTTAATTTTTGTGAGTAGATTATGTTGCTATTAAAACATATTTACATACTCTACATCTATCTGATATCTGAATTAGTCTAGAAACAGCACTGTTAAAGCACAAAATATATCGCGTTTCATAATCAAAAAAATTATGGTGAGTTTAACATTTACATCAACTGATATATCGTTGAAACATGTGTTATCCAAACAAGTAAATGTGTAAGAGCATTGAAGATGTAACAGAAAAACTGGCAAGTGTATCGATATTGATAAAATGAATGATGACCATGAAAGAATTTGAACACTTCTGATTAAAAGAAGTTTTATGGTCTTGGGAAGACAAGACAAACAGAATCAAAAGATATGTTGGGCGTGAATCTGAAACAACATACTTTCTACATCAGTTGTGATTTGATCAACCAAGCCATTTCATCAGGTACTATTTTTTCTTGAAGTTGAAGCAGAAAATTTGACCAAAAACAACTTTTAATCTTTCAAGTTTTTAATACACTAATGGAAAAAATTAAAGGGTCAAAAAAATTTCCGAATTTTAGTGATTTTTCAGAATGCTGTATCTCAGTGAAAAAATGGTCTTATAGAGGTCTAAAAAAAAGCATTTTGAAGCTTCATTTTTGAGATATTTCGCCAAAAAATTTTTAGAGCTACATGTTTCGCACAATTTTAGGGTCAATTAAAAAAATTTTTTTTCGAAAATTGAAAGAATTTTTTGTGTGTGTGTATTTAAATTAAAGTTGGTGACCCAAATCGTGTTTCGAGCTTGATTCATACTTGCTTAGGAGACAAATCTCTGATCGATTTTCGTGCTAACGGAACAGTGAACACCTAAAAAAACCGTTTTTTCAAAATCACCCTTTTTCTTCATTGAAATTTTTTTCCATTTGATTTCTTTTCGATTTTTCATCATGCCAAGGCGTCACTTGTCAGAGTCGGAAGTTGCTCGGTTAGTGCCTTGTTGAAGAGGGATACTACACCTTGTTGAAGAGGGATACAGACGTGTGTGTAAGAAGTGTAAATCCGATCGTGCAACCTCCACATGGTACACTTTGGATAATGCTAATGCCGATGGTAGTGAAAATCAAATTTTTTCAAGTTTTGGAAGCCTTAAAAAATCAATTTTCAAAAAAAAAATTTTTTGATTTTTTTTTAAATTTCAACGATATTTGCGGAAAAAATTGTGGCTAAGCTCGAAAAAAATTTTTTTTCAGTGTAGCCATGATTGGACATGTTTAAGCTCAAAAAACGTGACCCTTTAATTTTTTCAAAAGTTTGACCGTGTGCAACAAGAAAACGGTTCGTTAGATCGTAATGTAACTTTGCATGGTTTTTGGGGGTATATTCAACTGTAAAAGGACACGCAACATTAGTCATTTCATGAAGATTTGAATTTCAGCCGTTGATGTTCTGAAAACTATCAATTACCCGTTTTTTCCTGTTTTTTCAAATTCATGTCAAGGATAAAAAAAATTCTCCTCAAAATCGCAGCAGAACCTTGTAGGAGTTCAATTAAAGTTTTCAGAACTGCCCTTAGATTTTCTGTACCACCGTTGGTTGCTGAGATATCGTCGATCAAAGACAAAAGGGTCCTTTTTGATTTAAAGTTCGATATCTCGGCAACAAATGGTCGTATCGAAATTTAAAAAAGGGAATTGAAGCTGAATAAACAAGCTATCCGGTCCATACCATGTCTAAGTTAGAAAAATTTTTTTCAAGCTCGTGGACTTGAAAAAAGAATAAAAAATTCGCAAAATTTTTTTCTTACACTACTTCCTAAAATTACGCGAAACATGTAGCTCTAAAAATGTTTTTGCCGAAATATCTCAAAACTAGAAACTTGAAGCTTCACAATGCATTTTTAGACCTCGATAAGACCATTTTTCACTGACACAGCATTCTGAAAAAACTCACTAAAAATTCAGAAATTGTTTTTGACCCTTTTAATTTTTTCCATTAGTGTATTTCCTCAATGATATTAATGTGGTGATTTAAACGCGTATCTACGGAATGGAGAAGTGTTGTTTCAGTCAACTTTTGGTTAGTTGACCATAGCGTGGAGTATTATGTTCCAGCGTGACACGGAAAACAAGTCTCCTTCCTTCGATATAGAGAGGTGTCAGTTTGCTTGATTAGTGAAGTGATCGAGTGCAGCCCTTGAGTGTGTCGCGTCAATCGTGAACTAATTAGTGAATGGAAGGGCCTTATCATTTCGTCCTCTGACGACCCCTTGCAAAGTGTTGAATGCCACGGGGAGGGGGGCCTATACGCTTCATACCTGCCGGAAATTCCGCATAGCGCCGTTGATACGAAGGGAATCAGCGGCAATTCCAGCGATCCCGTCACCATGGTCCCGAAGCTGTCTCAAGGAGGTGGAAGGAGCTGCCCCGTGCACACAGTTCGAACCACAGCACGGGGCCGATGCTTCGGTTGGGAACTTTGCCGGATTATTCTTGATCCTGGCAATGTTGTCACTACAGAGGGCGTTGCGACTGGGCACGAAGTGCACGAAACCTGCAAATTACACCAACCAAGTGCAATATAAAGACGGTTCTCTTTGCTCAAATTGTGTACACCAATTTCGTTATGTAGAATTGGTAAAAGAAACGTGAGAAAGGGAAAGAAAAGTGCAGAGTGAGTATACATTTAGAGTAGTAGGGGGAGCACTAGAAAAAAAGGGGGGATATTAGGTTCGTTAGTGGCGTGTTTTAACTCGTTGCTTTACGTTGGCGTTAATCCGATTTAAACTTTGATAACTCAGCAGGATTTATAGACTGGGCGACAAAGACAGGCAACATTACATAATACAGTCTGTCCCAAAAAAAATATGAATATTATATGTACATAAGAAGTGAAAAAAATTTGCAGACAGTTATAGTAGATATATTTTATAGGCAGACGAAATTATTTCGATAAAAAGCACGAAACTTTTTAATGACAATATTCCGTCTGCCATTTTCTTAATATGGCGTAAAGATCTAAATTAGTTTATTTATTGAAGGACAGACGATTCCAAGTGTTATTTTTTTTTTGCAAATTTTCAAATAGCGGATTTTTTTATGTATATTTTAATAAGAGGAAACAGTCTGCCGTTTTGTTCCTGTAATTGTTATGTCATAAAAAGTACATTTGCACGGAAGCAGATAAATCCAGTTGTTAGCAACAATTATATGAAAAATGTTTAATTATCTTCTTAAATTTTGCCTAATCCTAATGTTTGCCGCGGGAAGTCCCATTATTTTACTTTATAAGTGGTGGTTTGGAAAGTTTTTCGTTATTTTTCATTAAACTTATTATTTCATGTAGATTGTTACGTATGTGCACAAGTTTTGATGAATATCGACTGTGGAATTGGAACGATAAAATAATTTATATACGATAATTTTTTGAATGTATTTTAGAAAGTGTTTTGTTCATGAAAGGATGTTTACCATATACAGTATACCTCATTTTAACATACGTTTGTTTTCAAAAAAGTAAAAACTAGCACAAACTTATCAAGTTGCCTTCAGAACACACTCCTCGCTGACAAACGTTTACAAAGTGTTCTTTCCCGGAACTTTGAACAGTATGTTCTTATTTTGGAGTTTGTAATATTTTAAGGGAAATATACAGGAGCATTAAAAGTGTTAAAAGTAAAGTAATAGCAAAAATAAAAGGAAATGAATAAAAAATTGGAGTTATAAATAAAGAGGATTATTAAAAAAAATTCGCTATAATAAAATATACAATAAAGTTTCAATTTTTAATATTTACCAACTTGTAAATTAAAAAATTGAAACATTAAATAAAAGTTTACAGATAGAATTAAAATTGTAATATTTTAGTTCAAGTTATCTAAATTATAAACTTTAAATATTGGAAAGGTATTGCTATAATGGTGAAATGTAATGGATTTTTTATTTCTTAGAAATTGTTGTTAATAACAACTGAATTTATCTGCTTTTATGCAAATGCACTTCTTATGACATAACAATCTCAGAAATAAAACGGCAGACTGTTTATTCCTAATAAAATATACGCAAAAAATCCTTTATTTAAAAATTTGCCAAAAAAAATTAAAATAACAAGTGGAATCATCTGTCTTTCTGTAAATAATCTTATTATGATCTTTAATTCATAACAAAAAAATGGCAGACGGAATGATGTTATGAAAACATTTTTTTTATCGAATTTGTTTATATAAAGTAATTATTCATATCACCTCAAACCATCTGCCTATTTTTGTTTTGTTTTAACTGATATGTAGTTTAGAAAAATACAAATTTTAAGTTGGTTAAAGGAATGTTGCAATAATTAAATTTAGATCGATTTCGATTTGATATATCGAATGGTTTTCATTCGCCGACTTGTCTGCCTCGCAATTTTCGCGACTTTTTCGATTAACGAAACATCCTCATGTAATCGGCAGACGGTTTACTCACGTTATAAGATGCACAATATTTCTAACGATTTCAATTTACGTTCTTGAAAGAGATTTTCACTGGAAACTGTCCGCCTATAAGCTAGCGCTGGATTGTTTTTGCATGTATTTTCATATGGAACGAACGGCAGACGGTTTAAAGTTAGTTAAAAACATTGTTTTTAAAGCGATTTGATAACCTCTCACCGCGAGATATGTAATGCTTCTAATCGATAATAACCTCTATTTAATGCACTTAAAAGGGCAGACGGTATGAAGTCATGATACGAAATCTGTCATTGTCGCCCGGTCTATTAGCCGTTAGGCGGAGGACAGTAGACAGTAGCGTCGCATCGTGCCTCCTTAAAAACAATTTTAAAACAATTGCTTTTAATCATTGTTAAAAAACTTAAATACATTTTTTTTATTAAAATCCCTGAGTAAGCATTTTAAAAATTCTTTTAATTTTATTCAAGATCTTCTGTTTCAACTTTTCTCGAAGTTGTGCTAAGTGGAGATTATTCCTGAATTAGTTAATACAGGGTGTTTCCTAAACAATATGAAAAATTGAAGGAGATACTTTCTCAATCGAGTTCGTGAAGAATTTTTTTCCTAAATGTTTTAGTTTTTGAGATTTTGAGAGACAGTGTCGGAAAAAAATATCCAAAATCTTTAACATGCTTTCTATCATGGTGTGTGAGTGATAGAAATTAAAAGTCTTCGGATTTTCAAAAAAACCTAAAACAAAAAATGAGATTTTAACAACTGTATCTCAAGTCATGCCACTTTATATGACCTTTTCTGTATGACATCACTTTCACAAGTATCCGTTTCAGTTTTTCAGATTATTTAAGAAACATCCTGTATGTCAAACAGCGCAAAACATTTCCTTACTAGCGTGCAATATTTACACACCCATTAGATGATTTGTTTCAACACGTCCTTAATTTATGGAGATGTCTCAACACCCAGTTGAACACATTTTGTATACTAAAAAATCGTGGAACTCAAAAACTGCATATTTCTTCTCTGTTTTTCCCGAATTTATCTTCCGAGACGGCCGACCCTGAACGTATTGCGGTTTTAATAACAGACTCCCTTGAATCGCGTTTCGAATGCAAGTAGTTTTTTGTGCAAAACCCGTGCTGGATAGACAGCATTCGAAAACTCCGAAAATCAGGTTTTTGCTTTCCATAACTTTATTGGTATACGCCTAAATACTACGCTGGATGCCCTTAAAGCCCTATGTTTATATTGTCGGTTTTATTTTGGGCTGCCGTATCCACTGTTGAATTTATGGTCCCGAGACTAAATTACCATATGCAATATAAATCCTTTTTACTCTTGAATAAGTTTGTGAGTTCAAGAGCCGAATTCCCTCTGGGCATTACTAAAAGTCGTAGAAAAAGTATATTGTCTTATCCGGTTCAGGGAATACCTGAAGCCTGCTGGTGTACAGGTCGTGCAGACTTATAAAATTTTATAGTTTAAATCGTATTACAAGCATTATGATCTTTCAACGTGAAAGCCATACTGACAGAGGGTATGGGTATAAAAATGCCATGTACAATAGAAGTTATGGTACTGCTTATACCGGTTGTCTCAGTTGTATTGTTCCAATGGCATATCTTAGTTAATAAGATATAAATTTGCCTAGGGATCTAATTTACACCTAAAGTTCTTTACATAGAGCCTAAATTTTTTTCCTACATTCCCCATAAATTAGGATCATATCTAACTTTTCTACATTTGAAAAATTATCGTTATTCATTATTAATACCACTTTTATTCGAAGCAATTTTAAGTTTTAATACAAATTAACTTAATACAATTATTCAAGTATTTTCAAAGCCTGCTTTAGTTTTCTTTGGTTGATGGATTTAATTTCGATCATTTTTTTAAATCTTTAAAATTCGAGTTTACTTCCTTTCGTAAATCCAAAATACAAAGTTTGACACATCATTGGAAAGGGAATTTTGCGTACAAATCAAATTTTGAGAAAAATATACAGTGTGTCATTTGAAATAAGAAAGTTAGGGTCGTTTCCGGTTAAACCGGAAGTGGCAGAATATTAATATTAGGCTCTATGTAAAGAACTTTAGGTGTAAATTAGATGCCCCAAATTTCAAATTTATATCTTATTAACTAACGAAGATATGCCATTGGAACAATACAACTGAGACACCCGGTATTGGTATTAAATGCTGCATTTTTACGTCAAAATTAGGTGAATTTACAACCTTTGGGTTTTGGTGCGGGATAAAAAATATAGTATACCATTTAAAATAACGAACTTAGTATTCACTTCCGGTATATCCGGAAGTGCCAGAAAATCGCTATTATTTTAGATGTATAGAGCATCTCCAAAAACCCCCAGTTACAAATTTTCAGCTCCATATCGTTTATAGTTCCCAAAAAGTGTAAATATTTGCAGTACAATTTGCAGTTAAAAATATATTTACATATATCATTCTACAAATTACCTTAATTAGGGGTTTGCGTTCAAAATTTTTATAATGACACCGTATTGTAGGTGTAATAGGATGGAAACGTCTAAGTATTGTTCACGAAAGTGATAACAAGTAGGTTGTGACTGGTTGTTAAGGACTTAGGTTGCCGTTGTTAAGGAGTTGCTTATCAGAAGACAAGTAAAGTTGAAAGTTGTGTATTATAATGTAGGGGTTTTATTATTTGCGTGCTTCGAGAAAAAGAGTGATTTATAGTGTAATGAAATGGTTTCTGGTATTGAAGAGGATTCTAGTAATGCCATCGTAAGTTTAATAGCGCATGTATTCAGTTATGTTTTTTACTGTATGTAAGTTTTTCGCAGTACACTTACGTACATATGTACATATGATTTTGACCTCTTATGTGTTACGTACATATATATTGTTTTTCTGACGTAGATTCGGCTTTTGTTAAATTTTCATCTAAAACATCCACAATTAGGTTAGAGTAAATGCACCGAATTTGATTGTTAAATATCACTTACATTATTGCATGATATTAGCTGTTTAGCGCTTATAATATAAAAATACATTTGTTTTATTTTTTAGCTCAAAAATTTCGGGAAAAACTATTAATATAAGGACGATTAGGAGACTGAATCATGAGTTGTTTACATCAATGACGATAGATTGCGTTGATAGATGAAAATTAGTTTGCATCTAATTGGGGATTTAACAAGCTTAAATTGAGCGTTATGTTAAAATCGGTACATACCTCGATATCTAATTAATTATGCTTTGAACATACCAGCTCCTATATGTGTAATATTTAGTATTGTTAGCAACAATGGGAAAAATCCCCAACCAATTTATTTAAGATAATAAACACCTTCAGTTTATCGTTAAAGTAAACACGACATTTTTAACGCCTTTACTGTAAGCAAAATTAAGTGTAGTCAGACATCTCACTTTCATCTGAAGCTGAAGTGATATTGAAAAATTAATACCATCAAACTAGATGTTGTTCGAGTTAGTTCTCTAAACTAAAGTTAATTTGTTTAACGCTAGTTGGCACGTAGTTAGAACGGAGCTCCCGCAACCTACAGTAGGGATGATCTTGGGTAGATCAGCGTTCGGAATAATAATTTTCGAAGATCAAATGGGACACCTAAATGGTGTCCCATTTGTGTCCCATAGAATGAAGTTGGAGTTAGGAAGGCGCGTTTTGTTTATACCTGAATGGTTTTTTTTACACAAAGGAAAGCCTCCAAAGGGAAGCTGAAAAAAAAAACCGTTCGAGGGCCCTTTCACAAACGTTATACACGAGGCCCTAATTGAGAAGCGTGCTTTACGCCTTTCGACGTTTACGCCTTTATATTTATTTTAAAAATGAGATAAAAACGCTCCAGCCCTCAGACTCTTTTGACATAAAAAAATGCGGCGGAGACAAAGAGGGAAGTGTTTACTAGGGACGTGGTATGTTTGCTCTTAGGAATAATGCTAATTGTGCCCCGCGAAATTAACAGAAGCCTTTTTTAATTCAAATTGCTGCCATATTTATTCGAGGCATTTTATTATTGAATTGGGCAAGCAGTGGGTGCGGATTCATTATGATTTATGATTATGAACTTATATTTTCGTTTTGTTTTATAATCCCCATAATTTTTACAATAAAAAATATTACAATACTACTACGTTGTTACACACCGGTTTTAACATTTTCAAAACAGTGCTTTGTAATAATCTTTGACCTCAAGTTGGTTGTGGAAAAATAATGTACCCAAATTTTTGCTAAAACGACTGGAATGTTAATACGTTTTTCGTAGAAAATTTCGTACAAAAACTGTTTTTTTTTTGTAACTGTCTTTGTTTGTAACTTTAACCTTGACAGTTTGAAAGCGGTCTAACGCCAGTTTCAGGCCTGAACTTGTCAAAGACATATTTTGAATTGGAAAAGCCTGCTTAACCCTTTCAGTCACAGTGTCCCCCTATAGGGACATCATTTTCAACAAGTCTTATGATTTAAATTAAATTAAAGATTTAATGCACATTGTCCCTACGAGGGGACATATACGAGGTGTGGCTATTAAATAACCGAACTGCTGTCATAACACTTTTTATTCGTTATTAATTATAGTAGCAACTTTTTCGCCTTCAATGTACTCCCCTTGGCGATCTCAACACCGCTCTATACGGTATATATTTTTCCATTGTTGAAAGCAGTGCTGGAAGTCCGCTTCTGTCAGCTGGTTCAGAACCTCCGTCGCTTTTGCTTTAACCGCTTCCGCGCTTTTTGAATCTTGTCCCCTTCAGTGTCATCGTGTCTAACAAGCCTGGATCAGTGTCAATGTTGTTTAGAATGTCAGCGCAAATGTTCATTCTTGATTCCTTTTGCTCGGAAGTGAGGAGTTTTGGCGCCATTTTTTGTGCAAATTTTGTGCAATTTTTTTTATGAACGATTCATGCAAAATCTGGGGAACACATCCTTTGTCGACTCCTGTTAGCTTAGATGATGATCTTCGCGGATTAATTTACCAATTTTTTCAATGTGTTCGTCCGTTTTTGACGTTGATGGCCGTCCGGGGCGCGGATCTTCTTCGGTCGTTTCACGTCCCTGTTTAAACCGTTTAAACCATTCAAAAACTTGTGTGCGGGATAAACATTCATTTCCGTGCACTTCTTTTAAAATTACATAAGCTTCTATAAAAGTTTTCCCCAGTATAACAAGAAACTTGAGATTAACCCGTTGCTCCATCAGAAGACTTAACATTTTTTCGACGCGTCACTGGTGCGTAGACTAATTCAAACGACTGCTACAGTCAAACTGAGCTACCCACTGGCTTGTGCAGCGAGCTCAGGGTTGGGAAAGTATCACCAGATACAGTTCTGTTCGGTTATTTAATAGGCACACCTCGTATACTACTAATATATTCCATTACCTCCATTTTTTGGTGAAATTTCAAACTACTGAATACATATCGAATTAATTCAACATTCCTGTGACAGTGCATGTGGTAACAAGTAGTTGTAAAAGTGTTTGTTTCGTTTTTTTTTCGAGATTTTACCGTTTTTTTAAGTTTTTTATACCTACCAGTTCTACCTACTTCTTCTACTCTAAAAACCGTTAATTTTTTATGCTTGCTATTTAATAAATAGTTACATTATTAATTCATGTGCCACTGGAATTGAAATCTGACACTAATGTTGCGCGATTAACATTAAATTTATGTTTTAATAAAACATACGGCGTGCGCTAATAAAATACAAATGAATATCGTTGGGTGTAATAACAGTATACAGGGCGATTCCTAATTTGAGTATTTTTTAAGAGTGTATAGAACTGTTTAAAACAAACATTTTTTGAATACCATTTTTCAATAAACTAAAAAAAAAATTTCGCTTTATTGTGAATCATTTATTTCGCTGTAAAACCTTTTCCTTAAATCATAACATAGTATAAAACAAAGTCGCTTCCCGCTGTATGTCCCTATCTACTACCTATGTATGCTTAGATCTTTAAAACTACGCAACGGATTTTGATGCGGTTTTTTTTAATAGATAGAGTGATTCAAGAGGAAGGTTTATATGTATAATACATGCATAATATAGAAGAGAAACACTGATAATTTTAGAGGTTTCTAATGTGATGTCATAAATCGTGCGAAGCCGGGGCGGGTCGCTAGTTTAATATAAGACCGAAATTTATTTTTGATATTTTTGGAAAAAATGTTTGTTTTGAATAGTTTTATATGCTTTTAAAAATATTACCCATATTAGGAATCACCCTGTACAGTTTACTGCGATGAAGATACTGGTCGAAAACAATGGTTAAAATTGTATTCGATACCTGTCGGTAAATATTAATGATCTTGGTGCTTATTATGTTTTTCTTTGCAAGATCAAGCTAGGTATTGATTAAGAATAATATTAGCAAATTATGATGACTGTCTAAAAAGTTTTGTCATTTTGATATAGTTAAATGAAGTTTTCTTTTAACAAAAAGTGGTATGTGGTTTAACAAAAAGTAGTTTAACAAAAAGTGAAGCCTCCTGGCACTGAAACAGCTATCAAATATAAGAAAAATAGCTTGGTCTTGCAAAAATATTATATATTTTTAAGTCAGGGTAAATTTTAGATCCATATTGTTCTTAATACATGGTTATGGAGGGTCTTTAAAAATACCTAGGGGTGTAACGTCCCTTTTCCATCCCAGACCGTACTTTATTATTTATTGCAAATAATCAACTAGTGTGAGACCCTAATTCCTTTAGCAGGGGTCTTATGCGCTGCCTATACAGCATTAAATTTTTACATCCCCACAGACCAAAGCTTAGAAGCTTCCCCCCCACCAAAATTGTATATGTAAATTGTGGTCGTCGGGCTTCCAGCGTCCGATTCCATAATTCGATAAATTAGGGTCAAATCATTCGCTTAATTACCAAACATGGCATCAAATATGTTCCGATTTGGATTGAAAATAGGGGTTTCTGTCGAATAAATTCCCAGTCTATTTCTGTATTTGTACCTCTGGGAAGCTTCCTACCTAAAAACTTCTATCTATCTCACGCGTAACACCATTAGGAGGCCTATAAAAAATGGAATCGAGGATTGCGGTATAAATTTGGCAGATATACGAAACTTCGATATGGAGTGAAAGAGAATTTTTGTAAAGACAGCATGTTCAGTAACTGTTCAATCCCGACATATCGATCAGTTGAAATATTTCGGTTCTTTCTCAAAACGGAGAGATTATATATCAGAGTGAAGAGGCGGTTTGGTCCTTCGAGACAGATCTTCGGTAAGGTAGAAAATGAAAGTTACTGGCTTTGAAAAGTAGTTGTGAGGTAACTGCGAAAAATATCATTTTAGATAGATTGCCGCTTTAGAAACAAGGGGTTTTGATATGTTTGAATAATTTTGTACAGGGCTGTTTTGTAGAAAAGAACGTTGTGAATTCTCAAAATATTTTCTATGTAATTAAACTGGTATTCCATTCGTTGTTGAGATCGTTTGTTTCTCCTTCTGAAAAACACTGATAAATAATCAACAACAACATGCACGCTTAAGCCATAAAATCAGTATTCACGTGCCTATAAACTAAAAGCGTCTGTAGCCGATTTTTCTACAGAAGCAAGCGCACTTTTCTATATCGCTACACAACGATAACAGGAAAAATTGTAAAAAATAGATTGCTTTTAAGACAAACCGTATACTAGATCATCACGATCTAGGCTATTTTTGTATTGGATTATTTACTTTTGGCGTGAAACGGGAAAACTGGAAGTAGACATCATCCTCTTCCGTCAGAATGATATAGGTTAACTTTAGATGATAGGAGGTTAAAGTTTACGATAATGGAAATTCCGTCGCTTGTGAAATATAATACGTTGGAAAAAGACGCGATTTTGTTTTGGGTTGCAAACGAATGTTTACGGGAGATATGGCGCAAATGGAAATTTTTAATTTTTCAAGGTCGAATCTGAAAATTTTAGGCTTTAAAAATATTTGTGTACTTTCGAGGTGTGGCTATTAAATAACCGAACTGATGCTGCCACCAGCGAGCTGCGAGCGTCTCGCGACAAGTTTGGACAGAACTGTGTCTGGTGATACTTTCCCCACCCTGAGCTCGCTGCACAAGCCAGTGGGTCGCTCAGTTTGACTGTAGTAGTGGTTTCAATTAGTCTACGCACAAGTGACGCGTCGAAAAAATGTTAAGTGTTCGGATGGAGCAACGGGTTAATCTCGTTTCTTGTTAAACTGGGGAAAACAGAAGCGTATGCAATGTTAAAAGAAGTGTACGGGAATTAATGTTTGTCTCGCACACAAGTTTTTGAATGGTTTAAAAAGGGACGTGAAACGACCGAAGACGATCCGCGCCCCGGACGGCCATCGGCGTCAAAAGCGGACGAAAACATTGTAAAAAAAATCGTAAATTAATCCGCGAAGATCGTCGTCTAAGCATCCGAGGGCTTGCTGAAATAACAGGAATCGATAAAGAATGTTAATGAGTGCCAAAACTCCTCACTCCCGAGCAAAAGGAATCAAGAACGAACATTCGCGCTGACATTCTAAACAACATTGACACTGATCCAGGCTTATTAGACACGGTGATTACTTGTGATGAATCGTGTTTTTTTACTTACGACCCCAAAACAAAGCGCCAATCCATGCATTGGAAGAGCCCGAACTCGCTAAGGCAAAAAAATCCAGGATGAGCAAATCCAAATTCAAAGCTATGTTGATCGTCTTTTTTGACATTCGAGGTATTGTTTACGTTCACTGGGTCCCTGAGGGTCAGACGATCAATCAACATTATTACATCGAGGTTCTGACGGCCCTTCGTGCGCGTGTGAGAAGACGAAGACTCGATTTGTGGAAAACCAAATCATGGAAGATTCACCAAGACAATACACCGGCCCATTTTGCTTTGTCTGTGAAGGCGTTTTTTGCAAAATACGGCATTATCGTGTTGGAACATCCACCATACTCGCCCGACCTTGCCCCCGGTGACTTTTATTTCCTAAGCTCAAATCAGCGCTGAAGGGGACAAGATTCGAATGTGTGGAAGCGGATCAAGCAAAAGCGACGGAGGTTCTGAACCAGCTGATGCGGACTTCCAGCACTGCTTTCAACAATGGAAAAGTTATATGGAGCGGTGTAGAGATCGCCAAGGGGAGCACATTGAAGGCGAAAAAGATGCTACTGTAATTGGTAACGAATAAAAAGGGTTATGCCAGCAGTTCGGTTATTTAATAGCCACACCTCGTATGTACTGTTTAAATGTTATTGTTATTATTTTATACATAACAATGTTATAGTAGAAAGCATACAGTCGCGAGCGATTTGGAGTAATTTCCAAAACGCTCGCGCAAGTTCAAATGCGCCACAAAAACGCACACAATTGCTGTGGCACACACCCAGAACGAGCGATACTCTCTGTGCCGCGACGGAACGAGAACTGGCTGAAATATGTGACGTGTTTTCAAATAGCGCGAGCAGCGGTGCGAGCTAGTTGAACTACCTCTTTGTGGACAATTTAAACCCATCAATCACGTTAATGTCCGGTAAGCCTCTTCCTATACGATCAGAAATTTATTAGGTCGTTCTCGGACATTTTGATACCTATGCGTTAAAGTACACACGCGCAATTTATGTAAATTACTGGAAACCCGCCCGAGTAAGTATGGGGTAGCAAAAGCAGGCTCGAAGATAGGGGAACCCGCTTTCATTATAAATGGCAAACGCGAATTAAGCGGAGTATTATATCGTACGGGTCCGGCTATTAACATTGTTCTACAAATTGTATTGCGACCAGGCCAATTCACCTGGCTAAGTAAATTGGGAATTACAATTTTCGTTTTGGGTGGCATGGAGTTATTATTGCGCCACGGCGAATAATAATAATCGCTGCCCCTTCCCCGCGCAGATCGTAGATCAAGCGTTAATTTTCGGAGTAATCATAGGGCGAGTTAGTATTATTGTTGTTCTGTTTTGGTGTTGAGGGTGGCAGTGTATCGGTCTCTTATAATTTACGCGTTGCCAGCAATCGATGTCTGCTATCTCTATATTGGTAGTGTCAGATTTTCCTTCCGCACATCTTCCGTCTCTGTCGCTCTCAAAGTCGTCTGGTTCTTCCCCTACAACTAAGGGCATTACTGTCCTTTCGTCTCAGCTTGTGATAGAAATCCTATATTTTATTTCCTTATCTACACCATTTTTTACAAGATCTTTCTCTTGAGAAAATTCGAAAGGCTTCTTTGAAACTGACGTTACGATATTTTGTATTTATTTATATATTATCCATTTTAGAAAACAATAATAATTGAAGCAGTTTATTAGCACTCTAGTGTTGGAGTCTATTAAATGCTGGTTTTACTTCCACGTCCACGTAGAGTTTCTATTCGATCGAGAGTTGATCCGCGTCGTGTTGTATTGTAAACAGGGAAGCCGCGTAAATGTAGAGTGTGATTCGTTTATCAAATACATGAGTCAACATAAAAAAAAATATGAAACATCAAAATACTGCGAGCCCCTCGTTTGTGTTTGCGTGTGCAAATTTCACAGCGAAAGATCCCCTTGACGTACGTCAGAACATTAAAGCAAACCGTTTAAATATCATTAACAGTTCGTTGCGGATCTAGTTACCCGTTATACATTTTGAAGTACGTTAACCGTTTAACTTTAGAAACCGCGCGCTAGTTTTGTTAGAAACAGCCGGAAAATTAGTGGAAAATCCCTTATCCGTAAATATTTTAGCTTCTGCGTTTGGGTAGCAAGTTGAATGGAGGCCATGTTTGGAGTATTTAATTAAAATGTTTTTTGCGAGAAAGTGTGGATTCTAAGACGGATTTTTGTGACCGTCTCTTGATGTGATTGTCACCAATACGCAAGAAAATAGCACTTGGCCAAAGTATACAATTTAAGTGCATTAACACAAAAGAAAAATAAACTAACAGCATGGGGACATAATAAATAATAACTTTATTATTTATATATCTGTTGTCTCAAAACTTTTATTGCACATACATACATACATTGCACATTCGCTTGTTCCATCATAGAATTACAAGCAATTAGTGTCCCATTTCAGCATATCACACCGTTAAACCATGAACTGGCCCCCACTCTCAGCAATCACACTGAAAGATTTGAAACGTTCAACATACGAGGTGTGTAAATTAAGTAATGATACTGATTATTTTGAAAACGATTTGAGATGAAAATGTTTTTATTCGAATAGAATTACAATTCAGTATTGTCTACTTCAAAATAACTTCCTTGAGAAGCCACACAGCGCCGGAGACGGTTCTTCCATTCCTCATAGCAGTGTTGGAACTCATATACCGAAATCGCCTTCAGCTGATCGGTTAGACCCGTTTGAATGTTTTATGGTCCCAATATGACGTCCCTTGAGGTGAGTTGTCAATGTCGGGAAAAGGAAAAAGTCACAGAGGCTCAAGTCAGGCGAATAAGGAGTCTGAGGAGCCACAGGAAAGTTTTTTTTTTTCGTTTACTGAAATGGCTGTATGACAAGGCGCATTGTCGTGATGCAACATCCAGTTGTTCTTGATGTTTGGTCTCATATGCGTCTCTCTGTAATAGTGTTGATTTACTGTTTGGCCTGGAGGCACAATTTCCTGTGCTTCTCAGTTCTCTGTGGACAATTTCCTGGGTACCAAAAAGGCAAATCAGCATGCATTTGATCTTCGATTTGCTCATTCTTGCTTTTTTGGGTCTTTGAATCGAATCCAAAAAGTCAGTTTTGGATCACACTTTCTCTCCTGATGTCCTTTTGTTCATGCAAAAGGTTTTTGGAACAATTTATGATCAGATTTTTCTCGTCCCCAATTCGTTAGTCAAAATCTGATGAACAGTGGATTCAAATTTAACTCTTCCCCGATCATTTTTGTCATCAACCGACGATCTGAACGCACAAGATCCCGTATCTATCGACATTTTCATCGGTTCTTGAAGATGAAGGCCTTCCGCCGCGTGGTTCATCGTCAATCGACTTTCTTCCTTCTGAGAATTCCTTAAACTATCTAAAAACCTGAGCTCTTGAAAAAAACACCGTCTCCGTAGGCGTGTTGAAGTTTTGCAAAAGTATCCGTTGCGCTGTGTCCAAGTCTGAAGCAAAACCTGATGACACACCGTTGCTCAAAATTAATGTCACTCATTTTTAAAACGCACTAGAACAAACCTGTTTACGAAAACAGTCACAAAGAAGAAACAAATGACTCTAACAAGTTCAAACTTGTACTGAAGGTTTATTACATGTTAACCTACCGCCCTTCCAAGTCCCGTCTCCGCAGTGTTGCTAGTTCGGGCGCTACGTTGCCAGTCTCATTACTTAATTTACACACCTCGTAGCCTCTTTCCTTTTCCAATATGTTTTCCGTTGCGATTTATTCACCTGGTTCTTAAGAGGTTTCGGAACACGAAATTCTACTCGACTTTGTGCTGTAAAATCTTCCGGATGAATTGTTTTAGGAATAGTTGAAAATACCGTTCGTCAATTTCGTTCACGGGGAAGTTCAAGTGGGACAATTCATTGGCGGTAAATTGATCTAATAAACTCAATTCTTCAATGGAAATTGATCGGAAAGTTGTCTATTAGGAAGCGTCCTAGTTACTAGTAGGACCACGAGTTTTTTTTATCGTCATGGGCCATGCTAGACATCAATTATTTTCGATCGTCTGAGGGTTGCAATCTATAAATATGACCTTGAACTTGAAGATAGAACCCTCAAAAACTTCGTGAACCTCGTCCCCCAATACGAGTATTTAGTTGGAAGGTTTTAAGGTTATTGGATTGTTAGTTTAGAAGTTATTTTGTTTACTAATTCAGAAAAGTAGGTTTTGTACAGTGCTTATACCAATGATTATATACAGGGTGTCCGCAAATTACACCTACAACGTCTGACTGCAGATTAAGGGTGAGAAATAAATATAATCTATGGAAAAAACAGGTAAAAAGTTTTTGAGTTATATGACTCCATGACTACGTTGATACTTAAGATAAATTTTTGCTCTTTTATTTAGATTCTTTAGATGTATAATCTCATAAAATCTCTAATTTAATGTACCGAGGGATAATTTTTTATGGTTAGGTTTTCCGTGCACAGAACTTTTGCATGAGTTGAATTTTTTGTACTAAAAGTGATGTCTATTTAATAAAAAAAATATTTATTTCTTTCCCAAAATGGGTCAGTTAGTCAGATAAATACTCCGAAGATTATTCTTTAATATGAGTCCAAGAACTTTGAAAAGAAGTTAATATTTTCGGAGTACAAAAATTATCAGAATTGAATCAATCTTCAAAATGTGGGTGTATAATAACTTTCGCTACTGATTGTATATTGGTTGTTAGTCTGATGTTGCTGGTCACCACTGGGCTTGGGTTAATAGTCGTTTTGTTATAGATAATGTCCGATACAGCTTGCCTAACTCCTAAACGCGTTAATTTCTGGGGAAAGTGGTTTAACACAGTGTTCGATGTAGTAAAACAACATCCGGTCCATAAACGAATACGTTGTTAACGTTTAGCGTATCGGAAAGTCAGTAGTATACCGTCTCAAAAAAGTGAGCCTGATTTAACTCTCTGCCAGATGTTCTAGAGGGTTGAAATTTTTCTCAGAGCCAGACTAGGTCTAAAATTAACCATAGATTATTGTATTTTCACCAGTCATAAGGCTCTGTGCAACATTTCAGTCTCCTAAAAACATGCCTTACCATTCCACACCGGAAAGCTCACTTTGCCCATGGTCAGTTCATGGTATAATATATCCTTTTTATGCATTTTCTAAATGGAATCACGAGCCCCAAATTCTGGTACTCTAAAGGTTAAATTGGATTTTTTTAGTAGGCGTTGCCCGAGCTTAAACTTCCGAAAGTTGCAAACAGTTGAGGGAAAATATTTTCTCTTTGGAAATTATGACGTTATTATATTAACTAACGGTTCCCAAAAGTTTTAACGAGGTTAGGCCCTCTTCAGCAAACAGAGTGATAGGTTATTTCGATTCTCCTTTTGCCAAGTAATTTAATAAGAAGAGAAATATTAGGCCAAATGGGAACGATGCCACCACGTCTTGGGGTGTCCTCTATTGAATACGCTTAATGTAATAATTAATAACCGTAAGCAATGTAAATCAGATTTGGTAATCTGATGATTGTGGATATATTTAAAGAGACGAGTTGAGGGGACCATTCTAATGGATTGAAACACCTGGAATCCGACAGAAAATTCTAGTCGAGTTTAAATAGGATTACACAAAGTTTATCGAAGATGGCAAGCCGCGTTGGCTTCTTCTGCATAATTAAGCGAGCTAGCGTTCGTACGGAGATCACTACAATTTCCGCAATGAGACCCTGCACCTAGTAAGCCATCTCGCGTGCTCCAGATTATCACGTAATTAGACGAAAATCGCTGGTAGTACAATAGATTTTGGTATTGCTGGTGGAAACTTCAAGAAACGTTTATTCTATATACGAGGTGTGTAAATGAAGTAACGAGACTGGCAACGTAGTGCCTGATTTAACAACACTGTGGAGACGGGACTTGGACTGGCGCTAGGTTAACATGTAACACACCTTCAGTACAAATTTGAACCTGTTAGAGTCGTTTGTTTGTTCTTGCGTTTTAAAAATGAGTGACATTAATTTTGAGCACGGTCGCTATCAGGTTTTGCTTCAGATTTCGACACAGCGCAACGGATACATTTGCTAAACTTCAACAGGCGTATGGAGACAGTGCTTTTTCAAGAGCCCAGTTTTTCGGCGGTTTAAGGCATTCTCAGAAGGAAGAGAGTGATTGAAGAGGAACCACGCAGCGGAAGGCTTTCATCTTCAAGAACCGATGAAAATGTCGATAGAAAACAGGATCTTGTGCGTTCAGATCGTCGGGTTGACGACAAGACTGATCGGGGAAGAGTTAAATTTGAATCACACCACTATTCATCAGATTAACGAATTGGGGATGAGAAAAATCTACGTAAAAATGGTTCCAAAAAACCTTTCGCAGGCACAAAAGGACATCACTGGAGAAAGGTGTCTTGACTTTTTTGGAATCGATTGAAAATGATCCCCATTTTATAGAATCTCTCATTACTGGTGATGAGACTTGAGAGGTGTTTGATTACGACCCGGAAACCAAGCGCCAAAGCATGGAATGGCACACTTCAAGCTCTCCAAGACCCAAAAAGCAAGAATGAGCAACAGGAATTGTCCACAAAGTCCAAACAGTAAATGAACACTTTTACAGAGAGGTTCTTGAAAAACTTCGAAAAAGGATCATGCGTGTAAGTCTGAATATCAAGAACAACTGGAAGTTGCATCACGACAATACGCTTTGTCACACAGCCATTTCAGAAACGAGTTTTTAGCCAGTAAAAACATTCCTGCGACACCTCAGCCTCCTTATTCGCCTAACTTGAATCCTTGTGACTCTTTTCTCTTCCCGATATTGAAAAATCACCTCAAATGACGTCATTTTGGGACCATAGAAAACATTCAAACGATTGTAACCGACCAGCTGAAGGCTATTCCAGTATATGCGTTCCAGCACTGCTATGAAGAATGGAAGAACCATCTCCAGCGCTGTGTGGCTTCCCAATGAAGTTATTTTGAACTAGACAAAACACAACTGTAATTCTATTCGAAGAAAAAAATTTAAAAAATCAGTCATTACTTAATTTACACACCTCGTAGACGTTTCATTAGCTACAGTAGATTGGTCTCTAATTTTTAATAATCCAGAGAAAAAAGAATGGCAAGTCGACTGAGTGGTTAAAATAAGACCGATTCTTGGGGTGAAAATGATAAGAGTGAGATGTTTACTTTCTTCGGTGAAGTAAACGGGAGCTTAATAGCTATTCCTGCACACAAAACATCTTCCGAGTTTCGGGATCAGATTGTTTTTCAGACAAATTCATCAAATCGCTTACCCCCATTTCAAACCGACTATAAATTATAGCTAGCATATACTCGCAGTTTACATTCCCTTCTTGTTAACGTCTTTCCGTCTAAGATCTAAAAGATCTTCCCTCCGATAAATCTCAATAGGCGTCGGTTTTTTTATATCGGAGAAAAACTATTAGTTGCCCCAGTTTTATTTTAATTTTCTGCATAGTAAACATTGATCGATCGTGCCAATGGACTAAGACGGAAAACATAGACAAAACGGGAGCTATATATATACGGTTCAGCCAAGGGGATACACAGCTTTTGTTGATGTTTAATGCGAAGTCAAAAAAAGAAAGTGTGGACAGTTGACAGATGGCCTTGTTGCGATCATTTATTTTTTATGCCTACGAGTCATTGTCGTTATTATTTGTCAAAAATGCGATGATTTGTAGGCCATTCATGAGCAGAGGATTTGTTACATTCCTCAACGGGTCCACTATTTCATGTTGGAGTGAATATTTAGCGAGTGATTTATTCATGAGTTTTAGGAGAAAATGACTCACCTATAATGACCTAATGTTAGTAACGAGGAGTTGTGATCAATATAACAGATTATATACAATATATATATATATATACATCAGTATATCAACATACAAAAAGTACCCGGAAATTTGGATTTAAATGAACCGCTTACAAGGAATCGGGAAAAATGTTTTTTTCTTCAGGTTGGTAGCCCTTCCTTAAGTACCAAGCCTATTTAGAGCGCGATCTGTTACTCAGTGTGTTTACAGCAGCTGTTAGTAATAGACGACCTCAAGTGTGCTCGGCGAATTGTACACTGGAAAGAATAGTGGAACAACGCGTTTGTTTAAAAATTTTGTGCTGTAAACGAAATTTCGTGTGCCGATTGATTGAAAATGTTAAATAAGGCCTTTGGTGATTCGTGTATGTCCAAAATGTGTATGTTTTCGATCTCGCATATAACGAGCAATTTTAATGCTCGTTATAGACGGACTTAATTAAAGATTAACTGATTTTACACTTTTATTTTGGGTCACTATATGCTTCACGATAACTGCTATACAAAAAAATTTGTTAAATGAATTATATCAATAGTAAATACCTATGTGAAATAAAAATGTTGAGTTTTAATTTACCTGCCAGCCTAAAGACTGGTAAAAATTCTGTTAAACTACATAATGGCATGCACGAGTAACATCTTTCATCCCGCTAAACAATTGGTATAACGAATAAGTTACTACGTCTTCCGCTATTATAATTTTAACGTGGTTAACACGCTATATTGAAATTAGTGTTTATTATTATTACCTACAAAATTCCAACTTTAAGTTTTAGAACGTTCCTCTTTTATTTTATTTTTTTCATAAGCATGCATGCACAGATAGGAGAGGGCTACACAGTATGTAACAGCACGAATGTTTTTCTAGAGCAAGACAGCTTAGATAGACATTGAGTAGAACTAGGAAGAAGTAGGGTTACAAAAAATCTAATATTAATGCTGGCGAAAGTACCGCGTTCAATTAAACCCTAAAACAGAAATTATTATGGCAGGTTCAGATCCGGACGGAGCGGTGGCCGTTAGACTGTCTGCGTCGACCTTCGCCAAGAATTAATTTTGTATTTTTGCGTAACAGCAAGAAGAGTAGAGACAGGTGCGATAGGTAACCATCTTACCGGTGCGTTGAGACATGGACAAGTACAGTGGTGGATAGACCGTATGCTTTCTCTTGACACTGAACGGACTATTTTCAAGGTCGATGCCGGTGTCTGAGAAGTGCGACGCTCCAGGATCCCCCGGGGAGATGTAGACGTATAAGGCGCAAGCTGGAACGCGTTCGATGAACTTCGGTTCCTCGTTGGAATATTTGACGAGAGGTTCTGCTTGCATCCTTTCACGTCTAACCTGGAACAAGGAAAACTTTTAGTTGCATAAATCAATACATTAATTTACGGCGTCAGTTCAGCAGAAACGCGAGTCGAGTTCGAATCCTCGCAAACTGTCGGTTTTGAGTTGCTAGATTGGTCCCTTTTTAAAAACTAGATGTAGGTCTACTTAACCCTTTAACGCCCAAGTGCACTGTCAAGAGACATGAACTTACTGATAGAAAAAATAAAGAAAAAATAACGAAAAACTATGTATTCCTATGTGCATTAAAATTTGCAAAAAAAATTGATGTAACCTTCAATTTTTAACAAAAAACTATTAAAAAGTGAGATTTTTTCAAGATCCTTTTATTTAATCGCAATTTCAGCTATGTTATCGTCCTTTATACCACTCAAAAACAAATAGAAACGTGCACTCGAGACGTGTACTTGAAGGAAACGCAATGAGAACAATTTAATTTTCTCATTTTTGAGGTCAGAATAACTATATATGGCAAAATTCAAAGGGTGATATTTCTCGTTTTTTTACAAGTTGCGGGATCATTGACGCAAGAGAAGAATTTTGAAAATTATTAGGACTTTGGGGGTTTTTGGGGTCGCTAATCACGATACTGATGTCAGTATTTCAAAATTCAAGATGGCGGATCCAATATGGCCACCATCCCGATTCAAATTTCAAATTTTTGGATTATTTTGCCTCAAACTTTGTAAACCTGGGGTTTTCGGGGTCGCTAATCACGATCCTGATGTCAGAATTTTAAAATTCAGGATGGTAGATATGACATGGCGACCATTTTTGAAGCAAATTTTGAAATTCTGACATCGGGATCGTGATTAGCGACCCCGAAAACCCTAGTTTTACAAAGTTTGAGGCAAAATAATCGAAAATTTTGAAATTTGATTCGGGATGGTGGCCATATTGGATCCGCCATCTTGAATTTTGAAATACTGACATCAGGATCGTGATTAGCGACCCCAAAAATCCCTGACGTACCAATTATTTTTCAAAATTCTTCTCTTGCGTCAATGATCCCGCCACTGGTAAAAAAACGAGAAGTATCACCCTTTGAATTTTGCCATCTATAGTTATTCTAACCTCAAAAATGAGAAAATTTAATTGTTCTCAGTGGGTTTAGTTCAAGTACACGTCTCGAGTGCACGTTTCTATTTGTTTTTGAGTGGTATAAAGGATGATAACATAGCTGAAATTGCGATTTTAAATAAAAGATTCTTGAAAAAATCGCGTTTTTAATAGTTTCTGTTAAAAATTGAAGGTTACATCAATTTTTTGCAAATTTTAACCATTCCATTCGAAAGAGCGACCTCGAAAACATAGGAATACATGGTTTTACTTATTTTTTATTTTTTTTTCTATCAATAATATCAGCCTCTAAATGCATGTCTCTTGACAGTGCACTTGGGCGTTAAAGGGTTCAAATGTCCAAAACAAGCACTTTTTTACGACAAATACCGAGAGAGGTTACCGTAGAAATATTGAGCGGATCAAAAGAACCTCGGTTTGGATTTATGCGCTCTAGTAAAAATCCAAAACTACCAATCAGCGACCATTCTTTTCTCCGGTCACGAATCTGGAAAGGTAACCGTATATTTTCCGTGGGGATTTACTCCGTTCTCGCTGCATCAATTACCGAATGTGTGGCACTTGAGTTTCTCTTCAAAAAAAGCAAAAATAAATGTTGCGTCACTTCCATCGTTTCAATGAGTCGTTCCGGTACTGGAGTCTGAGGAGCGATTTTTCAGTTATTCGAGTGGGTTAATGTGTCATCGGAACAAATCCGGTTAGATACAGAATTCCATTATTCATATGCTTGTTTTTAGTTTCAATTTTATTCAGTTTTGTTTTCTCGTACGAAAGTTCCTTGTAAATTGTAAATGTCAGTGTTTACTATACAGGATGTATGGTGTAATAAACTAGACAATAGTGAAACTAAATATATAGGGTGTCCCATAATTATGTTGAAAATGTTAAAGGTTGTGTTCTACAGGTGATTTTAATGGTGTGTGGGGGGGGGGATATTTTATTTACAATTTTTCGATTATAGTCTTCCCTGCAAAGTTAAACGATTTATTACGTAATAAATCGGATATTAAAAGTTACTAATTTAACAAGTATACGAGCTGTGTAAATTAAGTAATGAGACTAATTTTCTTTAATTTTTTTATTCGAATAGAATTACAATTCAGTATTGCCTCCTTCAAAATAACTTCCTTGAGAAGCCACTCAGCACTGGAGACTGTTCTTCCATTCCTCATAGCAGTGCTTGAACTTGTATACTGGAATAACCTTCAGCTGGTCGGTTTGTTGGCCTTTTGAATGTTTTCTATGGTCCCACGTTTTCTATAACGTCCCTTGAGGTGATTTTTCAATCTCGGGAAGAGAAAGAAGTCACAAGAACTCAAGTCAGGCGAATAAGGAGGCTGAGGAGCCACAGGAATGTTTTTACTGGCTAAAAACTCGTTCACTGAAATGGCTCTGTTGCTCTTGACATTTGGTCTCACACGCATTGCCCTTTTTCGAAGTTTTTCAAGAACTTCTCTGTAAAAGTGTTGATCTACTGTTTGTCCTGGAGGCACAAACTCAGTATGCATTGACTCGACTCAGTATGCATTACAGTGTGATCTTTGACTTGCTTATTCTTGCATTTTTGGGTCTTGGAGTGCTCAAGTCTCATCACCTCATCTGATCAGTAGTGACACGTTCCATAAAATGGAACCCCACTTTCCCACTTTCAATCGATTCCAAAAACTCAAGATAACTTTCTCTCCTGACGTCCTTTTGTTCCTGCGAAAGGTTTTTTGGAACAATTTTTGCGCAGATTTTTCTCATCCCCAATTCTAAAGCAAAACCTAACAGCACACGTTGCTCAAAATTAATGTCACTCATTCTTAAAACGCAAGAACAAACAAATGACTAACAAGTTCAAACTTGTACTGAAGGTGAATTACATGTTAACCTACCGCCCTTCCCAGTCCCGTCTCCGCAGTGTTGCTAGATGAGGCACTACGTTGCCAGTCTCATAACTTAATTTACACACCTCGTAGAATGATTCACGTTATATAAAGTTCACGTGAATAAAGTTCACGTATTGCTGTGCTCAACTCCGTTTGGAGTAGGACGTATGGTTTGGCGGAAATCGTCCATCAGTCTCCCCACAACGGGTTAGATTTTAAACTCGAATGGGTCAATAAAATGTGTGCAACTTCCTGACAGCTACGTGACGGGGTTGTACAAAATCTGAACTTCATCGAACCCCAACAAATTCTCTCCAAGACTGTTACATTACTTACGAACAGCGCTGTAAATGAAACTTTCGTCATACATACAAAGTGTTCTTTTGTATCCGTTTACAGGAGCTACGAGAACAGAGTAGCTAAACTTCGGTACTTTCTAAATGGTGCTAGGAGTACCTGAAGCTGTCGTGGCGCAATTAGAATTTTAAAACATGAATAAGTCAAAAATATTTCGTGAAATCGTGATGGTGTTAGCCTTTTTCGCATTTAAAAGTGTAACTTTTTGTTATTATCAAATGTTATTACATTTTATGTAATTAAAAAATTTTCCGTTTCTAATTTGAACATTTTCTGATTATATGTTGGGAAGTACATTATTTTGGAGCTCCATTGTATTATTTCAATTATATATACGCCTCTTCAAGGGGAAACTTCTGTTATGTATGGGTTGGTGATACGATATACGGTTTTCGATGTAGGTATTTTATTAAATTACTCTCGTTCAATTACACTTCAATCCTGACGACCACGCAGACAAATGGAAAAACGAATAGAAAAACAAAAATTGAGGAAGCTAGCGCGAGGAATCTGAACGGCCATCTGCGGTTTTCTCAGACAGACATATCTCAGTAAGTAATAATCTTATTACAATAGAGAGACCGACTGTCTGAAGAAAGATCGTAGACTTCCTTGACGCACAAAACTCTGCATTGAGAGACTAGTGGTCGCTGCTACTGGCAAATCGTATTATTATCCTTTTGTTCCTTTTCTAGATCGGGTTCGTTGAATAAAATTTATCGTCCATCTCCTGTTTTTTTTTTTTTGTATAGGGCTTACAACGTTCGATTCCTATCAAAAGACGAGGTGCTTTAATATTCTATCTAGCAGGCTATTACGCTATTGTATTTTTTTCTTTCTATTTTAAGTTCTATTTGTGGTACGTTTGAAAATATTGACAAGAATACGAGGTGTGTAAATTAAGTAATGATACTGATTTTTTTATTCAAATAGAATTCAATATTCATTTTCATTTTCATTCAATAGAAGGCACAAGGACTCAAGTCTGGCGAATAAGGAGGCTGAGGAGCCATAGGAATGTTTTTACTGGCTAAAAATTCGTTCACTGAAATGGCTGTGTGACAAGGCGCATTGTCGTGATGCAACATCCAGTTGTTCTTGATGTTTGGTCTCACACCCATGACCCTTTTCGAAGTTGTTCAAGAACAACTCTGTAAAAGTGTTGATTTACTGTTTGGCCTGGACGCACAAACTCTTTGTAGACAATTTCCTAGCTATCATAAAAGCAAATCCACATGCATTTAATCTTCGATTTGCTCATTCTTCCTTTTTTGGATCTTGGAGAGCTTGAAGTGTGCCATTCCATGCCTTGGCGCTTGGTTTCCGGGTCGTACTGAAACACCCAAGTCTCGTCATCATTTTCAATCGATTCCAAAAAGTCGACACCTTTCTCTCCTGATGTCCTTTTGTTCCTGCGAAAGGTTTTTTGGAACAATTTTTGCGCAGATTTTTCTCATCCACAATTCGTTAGTCAAAGTCTGATGAACAGTGGTGTGATTCAAATGTAACTCTTCCCCGATCATTCTTGTCGTCAACCGACGATCTGAACGCACAAGATCCTGTATTCTATCGATATTTTCATCGGTTCTTGAAGATGAAGGCGCTGCGTGGTTCTTCTTCGGTCGACTCTCTTCCTTCTGAGAATGCCTTAAACCACCGAAAAACCTTGGCTCTTGAAAAAACACTGTCTCCGTAGGCGTATTGAAGTTTCTCAAATGTATTCGTTGCGCTGTGTCCAAGTCTAAAGCAAAACCTGATAGCGCACCGTTGATGAAAAGTCACTCATTTTTAAAACGCATTAGAAAAAATCGGTTTACGAAAACTTGGAGACGGAACTCCAAGTTCCGTCTCCATGGTGTTGCTAGATCGGGCGCCACGTTGCCAGTCTCGTTACTTAATTTACACACCTTGTATCTTGAGGCATTAGAATTACATTTCTGCAAACTATTTTAGTTAAATTAACAAAGCCATCCTGATTGATTAGACTTCTTGCACACAGCCAAAACACGGATATCCTCGTAAAATCATGTTTTATGTTATAACACAAAATACAACAATGATGCGTTGCTTTCAACAAATGCGCCCCTTGAAACTAAATGGGTTCCTAGAGCCCTCCTCTATTGAGGACAAAACGCGACAAGATCCTATGACTGGAATGGCGCTAAACCAGCGCGAATATAGAGAGAAAAAGAGATATTAATCATTCATGATCACTTAATTAACCAGATAATGAAGTTTGAATTTGTCTGCAGGGGTGGAAATTATGCTGCCAGTATGTTCTCTGCTCAGCCTACAGAAGGAAGCAATTGAGGACCAGTATTCATTCATTATTCAGAGGTATGATTTTTTTTTATATTGCTAGTCGTGTAATTTTAACTGTTTTGCCTCCAATCTTGACAAGATTTCAGTTAAGTAATGTGTATCTTATTTTTTAAAATCCCAGATTTTGACACAATCGTATTGTTACTATTTCAGTGCAAGCAAGACTTATTGATACGTCTTTTTTCGAGATGTTTTTTTGTTGATGCATGCTTCTTGTAAATATTCTGAATTGAACGATAAAAAAACTATGAAGGTATACGTTATTATTAAAACACAAATCAGATATGGAAAGTCGACTTTTATGTATTTTGAAGTGTTATGCCTTGGAACTTTTTTGCTGAGTACTCCCCGGTAATGTAAAAAGTTATATAAGGCGGATAATGGCACGTCAGCGTGGAAAAAATATATAATCATGATAAACCACGAACTGCGATTTATTTTTTCTTACAAAAAGTGTACACAATGTTGTATATACACACCCATGAAAGTGACACTTATAGACAAATATTTCATGGTATGGGAAAATTGTTGACAACACCAGGCTCGTTTATTAGAAGAATAGTGACATAGATGAAGTTTTGACATAACCATATGATCAGGGAAGTAAAGCTTAATAAATTAAATGGATTCACCCTCCTTGTCTTTTCAAAAGATATCTAGAAAACAAACTTTTGCAATAAAAATTATTGGAGTCTGATAAAACTATAAATAATAAGGATATGTGTACAAGGGAATATGTAGAACAGTATATATACGAGGCAATATTTTTTGTAGACTGTCTAGAATATATAGAACCGCTTCTATTTATTTTTTTATTTGTGCTTCTTTAGAAATATTTTTGTAAAATGTTATTTCTGTCGCATTATTGAACAGATATATAATACCATCAAAAATATACAGTGTGGAACAGCCAAATGCAATAAATTCAGTAGCTCCATTATTATGAATTTTTTTAGAAAATTATGAGACACGTCAATTTCTCATTCTAAAATGACATCTTGCGACGTAAAATGTCATCCCTAAATTCAACCCCTTCAGGTGACAACTACAACCCTTTAATTTTCAAATTGGAAGTAGGGACTGGTGATACTTCATTTGAAAGGTCTTTTCATTCTCTATTCAAAACTACTATGGTTTTAAATTTTATTGCAGAAATTAACAAGAAAAAAAGTTTCTCCAGCGTAGGAAATTCGTTCGAAACAATAGCAGTTTTGAATAGAGAATGAAAAGACCTTTCAAATGAAGTATCACAAGCCCCTACTTCCAATTTCAAAATTTAGGGGTTGTAGCTGTCACGTGAAGGGGTTGAATTTAGGGATGACATTTTTACGTCGCAAGATGGCATTTTAGAATTAGAAATTGACGTGTCTCAGAATATTCTAAAAAAAATGCATAATAATGGGCATATTGGGTTTTCCACAATTAAAAAAAAAAATTACAATTAGACGCATATAATAATAATAATAATAATGAAATTTCACCACAGGCCATAATACGCCGTCTTTTGTTAACACCCCCTAGACCACAGACGTTCATGTTGAACTGTATTATATAAATTAGAATCAGAGTATAACAGACAATCTCCAGGGTAAGTGTATGTTAATATTTGATGATCTCTGGGTCTTTGGGTCTAGTTTCTAAGCCTTAACAGTGTCCCATACGTATCATTTATCAGCTCGTGTAGACGGCTGTGAGATTTTAATAGTGCCCCTAATCCTTTGGCGATGAGTATACAGTATGTCCAAAAAAATTTCCCTTCAAAGGAAAAGGAAATAGATAAGTATGGCAGTTCCTCCAAAACCAGTTGATGTTTGCCTTTTGGGAACACTACATACATATATGTTCTTTAAATCGAGTTAAAACTGATCTTTTTGCTTGCCCAATATTAACAAATTATTAACTTGGCCTCGTTAGGAACCGGTAACAGAAAGATTGATGATATAAGATGGAAAGTGTTTCTTCAAAGACTAGTTTTGTGATTGAGGATTTTGACTTACCTGCAATGGAGTTCTATGTCCGGCACAGACCTCGTACTGTTCTCCTCCAAGCACAGTGAGCCATCCTCCTCACTGTCCGAGAAAACGGACAACTGCGGATGGTGCGAAGACACCAAGAACGTGGTACATTCTTGTCGCATCAGCACCGGTTTCGAGCAGTTCGCTGGAGACGACGCGCTTGTCAACGAGGGCTGGCCTACCAACAGGCTTGCTGTCTCATCCTGGCTACTCATTCTGACCCCCTAGGACTATCGAGTCGTTAAACCTGGAACAAAGCAAACAAGCTGAATAAATGGGGTCAGTTCATATTTGTCCAGAAAATGTATTAGAATGGATAACGAGACAGAACAAAGTTTTCATCGTCAATAAAATCAGATGAAGAACTTGGACATTTCAAGAATGCGTTAACAATCAAGGAGACGCTGAAACAAATGTGCCAAACCTGTCACTGATGTTGACGAATTTTGATCAACAAAATTTCTTTCAAGTTCATCGATAATTTCCTAGTGCATGACAATTAGTCATAAAAAGTGTGCCATTATTTTTTTGAAGCGGCCGGAAACCTGTTGTTTATTGAAAACTAATTAAGATTTTTAAATCGCGTTTGAAACTCGCAGTATTTAACCTCTTTTATGTGGAATAAACGCTTTAATGGCAGTTAAAAAAATTAACGATCTGTTTAAACAAAACAGTAAAACGCCTCATTTCTTGTTAGTGCTTATTTTTAAAGGTTTTTTTTGCTAGTAAATAAATTTCGAAGTATATCATTACACGCGGTATTGAGTGAGTCGGTAATAAATTACACGATTAATTAATTATGTTCTTATAATTATACATTTTTTATTCAGCCGGTAAATATGAAACTAATGCTTCGGAAGGAGTGCCTCCGCTTTTTATGCTCTTTGTGCGGATCTTGCGTCAGTTTAAGACTTAAAAGATAAAAATTACAACTAAATACTTTGTCAAAGAGAATACCAGAAAACTAATATATGTTTCCGTATTTTTGGGATGGAGAGTATATTGTTGGATATACTAGTATTGAACCTTCGTTGAAAATTCTGTTACTGTTCGGTTACTGGGAATTAGTAACCTTGACGATTATTTATAGTGTTCAACGAAAAAGGTGATGCATTGGATTCTACTGAAATGCAGTGACGACCAATACATTGGGTTCCTCTCAGTTGCAAGACTGATTCGGAATGTACCGTCCCATTTTATTTAACCGTCAACGTTTGTATTTCGTATTCCACTAATTAGTTTGATAGCAATCATATGTTAATTACTATGTATACTTTTTAATTAAAAACAGTACCAAACGTTTTTAAGTCAATAAAACTATCGTGACTGGTATATATCGCAACATAAAAGCAATAGATGTTGATAGTGGTTATCAGTTGCGTCCATAAAATACACTAATGGAAAAAATTAAAGGGTCAAAAAAATTTTCCGAATTTTTACTGATTTTTCAGTATCTCAGCAAACAATCGTCTTATCGAGGTTTAAAAAAAGCATTTTGAAGCTTCAAGTATCTAGTTTTGAGATATTTCGGCAAAAAATTTTTTAGAGCTTAGATGTTTCGCGCAATATTAGGAAGAAGAATTTTTTTCAAGCCCACGAGCTTGAAAAAAAAATTTTCAAACTCAGGCATGGTATGGACCGGATAGCTTGTTTATTCAGTTTCAATTTGCTTTTTTTTAAATCTCGATACGACCATTTGTTGCTGAGATATCGAACTTTAAATCAAAAAGGACCCTTTTGTCTTTGATCGACGATATCTCAGCAACCAACGGTAGCACAGAAAATCTAAGGGCGGTTCTGAACACTGGAATAAAACCCCTACAAGAGACATTTTTTTTTATCCTTGATATGAATTTGAAAAAAACAGGAAAAAAACGGGTAATTGATGGTTTTTCAGAACATCAACGGCTGAAATTCAAATATTCATGAAATGACTAATGTTGCGTGTGCCTTTTACAGTTGAATGTACCCCCAAAACCATGCAAAGTTACATTACGATCTAACGAACCGTTTTCTTGTTGCAAACGGTCAAACTTTTGAAAAAAATTAAAAGGTCACGTTTTTTGAGCTTAAACATGTCCTAATCATGGCTAAAGTGAAAAAAACATTTTTCAGAGCTTACTCACATTTTTTTCCTCAAATACCGTTGAAATTAACAAAAATAAAAAGAAATAAAACATTTTTTTTCGAAAATTTGAAAAAAAAAAATTTTTAAGGACTTCCAAAAACTTGAAAAAATTTTGATTTTCACTACTGTCGGTATTAGCATTACCCAAAGCGTACCACGTGGAGGTTGCACGATCGGTTTTCAAGTTTTGGAAGCCTTTAAAAAATTTTTTTTTCAATTTTCAAAAAAAAAAAAAAACGAAAATTTATTTTGTAAATTTCAACGGTATTTGCGAAAAAAATGTGAATACGCTCAAAACATTTTTTTCACTTTAGCCATGATTAGGACATGTTTAAGCTCAGAAAACGTGACCCTTTATTTTTTTCAAAAAGTTTGACCGTTTGCAACAAGAAAACGGTTCGTTAGATCGTAATGTAACTTTCCATGGTTTTTGGGGGTATATTCAACTGTAAAAGGCACACGCAACATTAGTCATTTCATGAATATTTGAATTTCAGCCGTTGATGTTCTGAAAAACCATCAATTACACGTTTTTTCCTGTTTTTTCAAATTCATGTCAAGGATAAAAAAAGTTCTCTCCTCAAAAAATCGCAGCAGAACCTTGGAGGGGGTTTATTCCAGTTTTCATAACTGCCCTTCGATTTTCTGTGCTACCGTTGGTTGCTGAGATATCGTCCATCAAAGACAAAAGGGTCCTTTTTGATTTAAAGTTCGGTATCTCGGCAACAAATGATCGTGTCGAGAGCAAATTGAAGCTGAATAAACAAGCTATCCGGTCCATAGCATGGCTAAGTTAGAAACATTTTTTTCAAGCTCGTGGACTTTTTTGCCGAAATATCTCAAAACTAGAAACTTGAAGCTTCAAAATGCTTTTGTTTAGACCTCGATAAGACCATTTTTTCACTGAGATACAGCATTCTGAAAAATCATAAAAATTCGGAAAAAATTCTTTGACCCTTTAATTTTTTCCATTAGTGTATAAACTTACCAATAGGAAAGATAAATTCTTTAGATCCACCACCAAAGTACTCCGATTTACTCTGATCTATTAAAACTCTGTTCAACTTCTCTTTGAAATTTCGTTACCTACTGAACATAAGTGCCAGTCTTTCTACATTATATACTCCCAATATATCGTGTATTTCCATTTGTATCGGGAATTTAGAAAAAGTTCAAGTTGTAGTCTCTTTCAGCTATCCTTTGAAGCATACGTATAAGACGTGATAAATCTGGAATAATGTGGAATGTGTTACAATTGATTCACTGGGGTGGAAGAATGGATTTGATAAGATTCTGCTAAGCTTTCTGTAATCATTGTCGTCTTTTGCATCAAACAAAGCGTGCCGTTTTAGTATAGAGTTATGTATAATCACAACCTGTAGTATGTAGTTTCGGATTTTCAGTTAACTTATCATTTACATTCTACTTTCCTGTGCTGAGAGACTAGTACATAATACCGAATTTATATTTTGGTGTTAATTAAACCAAAATAGTTAGCTCACAATCGGTATGCAAGCTTGCCATCGACCGACCTAGCTGGATTTTAGTCCACAGTTGTTTTAATCAAGTTCTAAAGTGATTTACACAATACAGCTCTTTAGATTATGACTGCTCAGATATAAAGCTGAATGAATAGTAGCTCTGTTCATGTTTCTTTGTTATATTACTTATTCTCGGAAATTAGACGTATTGTCTCCGATTGCAGGAAGACGTATAAAAAACAAACCGGCAAACTTTTTAATTTTTAGCATCTGGGCATCTTTGTTTGTTGGTCATGGTTTAACAGATCAACGTTGCCTGGAAGCCAAAGAGACTACCATTAAAAAAGGACGCCAAATGATCAGAACTTGAGTCCAAAGTGATCACCATTGAATTTGAATTTTTGGTATTGAATATTTGTCTTCCACTATTCCTGGACTTTTGGCGTACCTTGTATAACTCTAGCGTGCTGTTTGGATGTTCATTGGTAGATTTATCGAAATGGTCGCTGTCATTTCATTACTGCTATATATGATAATGATCTATGTGCGGTAATGATGGATACTCCTGGTAATGGCCTGGTTATGGACCTGGATATTGTTGGTTCTTCATGTCATTAAGTTTTGTTTTGTAACATCCAGTGTTTGGACGGTTCTGTATACGAGGACATATCTTTATATTTTTTTTTGCTTTTCGTTCTTAAAGCAACTTCAATTCTTTTCAAAAATTCAATGTCTTGCAATTAATTCAATTATTTTTCCTTAAAAATTTACTATTACAGTTTTGGTTGTTTTGTCCCTGACATTCACTGTTACACCGGTACCAATTAGGAATTAAGACTCTTGGAGAGAACAACGTGCAATTACTGGTTATAGACCGAAAAAAAAACAAAACCTTTTTGCCCCGTTTCAAATCACCTGAGTGTTTCCCGTTTTTTAAGACGTTAAGTAGGTTACACCGCTTTTATTTCCTCTGTAAATTTCAACCGTTCCCGCAATGAAATTATAGCAAATCGAAGTAGCAGGCCTGTAACGATGCCAGGACGTAAAGCTGATCCTTGCAGGATAACGATTACTTTAGTGAGTTCAATAGCCACTTATTATCTACAATCCCGCTGTTGTAATAAAACCGTGCCTAGATTCAGATATCATAAACTAACAACAGTCTTATGGGGTGTATAGTAATTAAAACCCAATAAAACGTGTATACAGGGTGTCCCAAAATTATTATATTTATTTATACATGCTATTACTCTTATATTAATAAAGATATCGTAATGCAACAAAAGCGACGTCAATCGTATTGGTGGAGGACTGCATTATAAATGTCACCCCCACAGTACAACCCCTATTTTTTTTATTCAAAATCAGTTCATAAATAGTGGATATATTTATAAACTATTTTGTAGCACCGCGTATAGTTTTTTGACTAATTTTATTTAAAGTTTTGTTGGCTAATTATAAGCCATTTCGCCCGAAATATCAAATTTAATTCTGCCTTATTCATAAGACGGCATTTAAATTTATAAAATGTCAGTCTCTAAACTTTTACCACTGAATAAAACATTTTGCACGGCATCTGCAAGTTTTATACGTTTGCTTATAAAATAAATTTTAACAAGTATAAATCGTTGATACAATAAAAGTGGTTTATATTGAAGCATGCCCCTATTTTTATACTTTTGTATATTGATAACACATCGTTTGTTTCTAAATCTGGACGCCTATAAAAAAAAGTACACGTAATCCCCCTCACCTGTAAATAGAGGAAAGGAAATAGTTTCCAATGTCGATTATAATGCACTTGTTTTTAATTAACTCAGTTGGCGGGGGTCCAAAATAATTCCTCAGCTGATTATTTAATAAATTAAAGATTTCTCATTCATTAATTTATGCGAACAGCTCCCAGAATACATTTTCCTAATTTTATTCTCGAGCCAAGATAAGTTACGGATAACGAACCAAGATAACTAACTTCGAACTCACTTCTAAATTGCTAATGCCTAATATGGAATATATATTATATAAGGTATCAAGTTTAATATGTGTTATTTGGCATACTTCTACAATTTATAATACCATACAGTACACCTAGAATAGCTTTGCCCGCAAATTGCGCACAGTGAATATACCTGAGAGATATTTGAGACACCCACAAACAAACAGTAACATACTGTAATTCTCGAAGATTTCACGGTAGCAGCTACAAACGGAATTAGTACAATTTCAGGTTTTGTCTATTTGGTAGTTCTGTAACTTGGTGTAATATCAGTAGCATGTAGTGTAAGGCGAAGATTAAGTACCTAGTGGTACCTATGAAGTACCTAGTAGTATTAATAGGGTGGTTTCTTTTTAAAATTGCTATTAAAACTACATCGTTGAATATTTTTAAATTATTGTTGCTTTATTCAAGAAAGTATGCCTTCCCATTATTTATGAAAAACAATTTCAGTTCAATGGCCGGCGCGGCTGGGAGGCAGTAGTTCATTGTTTCACCCTATTTTGCAGTACATTTTCGATTATTTGTGGCTCTATTGTACGAACAACTCGACTGATGTTTTCCTTCAGTGCGTCAATTGTTTGTGGATCGTTGGAGTAACAACGGTCCTTAACATGTCCCCATAAAAAATAGTCCAACGGTGTTAAAATCGCAGTTGCGCGATGGCCAATGAATGTCTCCAAAACGGCTGATAACACGGTTACCGAATTTAGTGTGCAAATGATCGATTGTTTCACGGCTTGTGTGACACGTTGCTCCATCCTGTTGGAACCAAAGCTCGTCCAATCGCGGCCACAAAAATCAGTTAACATATCTCTGTAGCGCATTCCATTCACTGTAACGCTGTTACCATCTTCATTTTGAAAGAAGTACGGACCGATGCCAAATCGCCACCACTCCAAAACCCACACCAAACCTTCACACATCCTACAGTTCTGTTAATTAACATGGCCTCCAAGATGAAAATGAGCTTCGTCCGAAAAAATGATTTTTCGATTGAAATCGGCGTCATTTTCAAACTCATTTAAAGCCCACACGGAGAAGCGATAGTGAAGTGGATGGTCATTTTCCTTTATCTCTTGAGTAAGTTGCAACTTGTAAGCAAATAACCCGTCTTTATACAATATTCTCCTCAGAGAAGTGTGACTGACATTAAGTTGTGCTCTGTGACGAGTTGAGGTTCTTGGGTTTTCACGCACACTTTGGGCAACAGCAGCAATTATTTCAGCTGTGCGCACCGGACGAGCACGTGGATGACTTGTTATCCATAAGCATCCTAGTTTCACGAACTTTCCTTAAGAACTTTCTTACAGCAGGCGCTGACGGAGCTTCATTTCGACCAAAAATTGTTCTCAATTTTCTTACTGTTTGCAACACAGCATTTCACTTTGGAAATAATTTTTCAATATTTTCCAACGTTGTTCAAGCGGAAAACGATCCATTTATTACAGCGGAGGTTACACCACATATATGTCAAACATCAAGCGCGTCAGTGTCGGCAATGTAGAAATAACACTCAGTTTAAAAAAAAACCAATAGATGGCCCTCCCTTTAGCAGTACTAGATACTAATCTTCGCCTTACACTACATGCTACTGATGTTACATCAAGTTACAGAACCATCAAGTAGACAAAACCTGAAATTGTACTAATTCCGTTTGTAGTTGCCGCCGTGAAGGGTCAAGTTAAGGGGTTAGGTTAGAAATCGGTAGACGAAGCGTGCGTTTATTGCGGGGAAAGGGACATTGCGGGGCACAGGGCGAAAGACGAGGTAGAAGGGTTGCTAGAAATAGTCATCCTGCCAAACAACCTATTAGAAATCATGCTAGAAAATAAAGAAAAGTGGAGAATTATGCAAGGGTGGGTGAAAAAAATTCATGAAAAAAAAAAAGGAAGGAGGAGGAGAGGGGCATCTAGCCTTGATGTGCAGCCGCTGTTGAATATATTGTGGTCTACTAATGTTTGATATTAATTTATTTGTATATTTATAGGTCTGTCATTTATTTATTATGACTGTTAGTCGTTTTACGCTCATATTTTATGGCTTAACTTGAAATATTTCAGACATGATGGATAAATTTTGTTTTAGATTCCACTTAAACGAAATATTTCAGAAACACTTTGTATTTTTTAAACGGCTTTTAAACGTGCATGGATTTAATAGCCTCTCGTAGACTTGTAATATGTTTATAATTTCCGTAGTTTGTAGTGCCTGTGTACGAAATCGCGAGCTAAATCCAGGCATTAAAATAAAGCAGATTATCGTATTGCTTATACGTAACATGGAATGAATTGACATAAATCTGACCGCAATAAAAGCCACAACGGCACAGTATGTGCTCTAAGGATTTACATAAACACTAGAAAATGATAATACCAAAAGTCAGACTGAATTTCGTATAAAACGCCAGCAAGACTTTAATTGTTGCGGAATAATGGCGATTCTGGATAGAACAGATCCGAAAACTCGTGACTCAGCTCTATATATTAAAAAAATCCGGCTCATTGTCTACTCACTGCATTAATGACATATTATTTACATTATATTCATTAGAATGTGTGCCTTGTTAAGACCTTATCGGGTTCAAAAAAAAAAAAAACGTTAATATTACATGAATTCTAAGCAAACGAGTTCATATTCTCTTTATTTAAACTTTGTTTTTTCGCTTGACGCTCAATGACCAAACTGAAAAATTACCGAGGCACGAGAAACGTCAACGGAGTTATTAAAACTGCCGTTTTATCGTCCTAGAAAGTTTGTAATTAACGGTGAACGACATTTACCTGTTATACTATAGTTTGGTCACGCTCCAAGTGGAGCATTAACAAAATTCTGTCCGTTTTCCAGAAGATACGAGGAATTTGCGAGTTGGAAATCCTTTGTCACCACTAAATACGCTATAGTATTGATTCAAGATAAGGCGACGGAAAAAGCCTCAAAGGTTACAAATCTCACACAAGATAGTGCTTTAAATTCAATCCCGGGTTTTACAGTCTCGATATTATTCTCACTTCTTACTGAACGGGAATTGCATCTTCGGTCGAAAGAACGGTGCCTTCAAAATTTAAAAAAAACTCTACAACTGGAAATCTACTGAGCTGTTTTGTAGAGAAAAATAGGTTAACACGGATTGCAGGATACAGGGTGTTATATAACAAAGGCACACAAAAATGCGTCAGTTACAGTGCCCGTATGATTTTTGGGTCGCTGAATCCGAATTGGTATACTGGGTGTCTCAGCTTTTAGTTTACAGTCTTTATCTGTTCACCCAAGATAGTTAGCAAAAAACTTTATATATAAAAGTTACTTGAATTCATGAGGGCTATAAAATGACATATTCCGTTTGACATGTGCTAGTGACCTTGAGGTTATGTCAGTGTCAATATAAGTTTTTTTTAAATACAACACCCTGTATTTTTCGACATTTTTGTATTTACCGAACAATTCTACACATATTTCATGTAACATACCCTATACCTATCTTCAACCGTTTTTGAGATTTTCAAAGTCAAACATCTATTATTTTACAATACAAAGAATTTTCAGTTTGCCTTGTCAGTTTTGAAACAATTGAGAGGCATTGTTAAAAGTAATTTTCATCAGATCAATGGGATATTTCAGTAATTATAAGCAATTAGTTCACTAAATTTTCAGTTTTTAAACGGCGTATTAATCCTCTATTGCATGTTGCACGTATCATTGTTTGACTTTGAAAATCTCGAAAACGTTTGAAGATAGGTATAGGGTATGTTACATGAAATATGTGTAGAATTCTTCGGTAAATACAAAAATGTCGAAAAATACAGGGTGTTGTATTTAATAAACTTATATTGACACTGACATAACCTCAAGGTCACTAGCACATGTCAAACGGAAGTATCCTGGGTGAGCAGATAAAGTCTGTAAACTAAAAGCTGAGACACCCTGTATAATAGAAGCAAGTAAATTATACTGGTTATAATAAATGCAAGAATATGATAGGTTTATAAAGTTGATATAAATTAATTAGATTTATAGAGATCATTCGGATTACAATGGTATTAGGTTTTGAAGAAATTGGGTTTAATTGATTTGATGCGGATAGCTTTTGTTTACAGAGTTTCATTGGGTTTGAGGTTGTCTGATGAAGAAAAAGTTTCAATATCTCTGATTACAGGATTTTTAGATATTTTTTGTTAGGTTGTGGCCTAACACTGTGACCTAACAGTGGTTGTGACCTAACATTGATATGGATTCAGCGACCCAAAAAATATACAGGTATTGTGGGCGTACTGTAAATGACTCATTTTGTGCCAGTGTAATCTAGGAAAAATTATAATAATTTATTTATTGATGAAAATCTGGAAAAATTCTTTAGTAAATCCAATCCAAATGTCGGGAGAGAGAGAGAGAGATAGTTGGAAAGAGAAAATCGTAACCGAAAACCTTTATGCAAAGCGGTAACGGTTTTAATTAAATTTAATTTTCGAAAACAACAACAGGAAAAGTTAACAACACTGTAATGAACTAAATTATTATCAACTCAAACAATGTTTAATGAGTTGTTCACATTTATAAAGTCACGGTACCCTAATTGCTTTTAAAACGTATTTAGTTAAAATTTAAATATACCTTTTCAACGTCCACCTGAAAGGTATTGATCCACGTTGCTACGGTTTAATACTGTATTATCTAGTAACACACCGTCGGGCATTTTTTACAATTAAATTCAAATAAAACAATATTTTACTAAAGTATAAGTAGAACAATTACTTTTACGAAAAATGGACATTGACTTACACTAGACGAAGAAATTAAGGGATATAAAAAAAGTCCCCAATTTTTAGGTGATTTTCAGATATAACTTGTGGAAAAATGGTCCTTGAAGCTCCAAGTTTCTAGTTTTTGGATCTTGATTTTTTGAAATTATTTGCATCAGCAGTTTTGGGTAATCATCAGAAGACCATCGAAACAAAATTTTTTGTAAATTTTTGCTTGTCTTTTAAAAGGTTCAGTTTCCTAATTTTTGCTAAAATTTGGAAAATACATTTTTTCGATGGTTTTCTTATGATTCAAATGACTCAAAAACTGCTGATGCTAAAAAAATTGAAACTCAAGATCCAAAAACTAGAAACTTGGAGCTTCAATTTCCTTTGCTTTTCTTTTCCCTTAGTTACAGCTCTTTGAAAATCTCCTAAAAATTTGGGATTTTTTTACATCCCTTAACTTCTATTTTTAACACAAAAATACTTCATTGATCGTACTGCAAGATGTTTGTAGATATATATACTTTACTAACCTACCAAGCATACGAATATAAGAAATATACCTTTATTAGATAGTAAATCAACGTTAAGAGTCCTCCACTTTTTAGTGCGCGTCACGCTGTATTTAGCTTTATGACAACTTTAGAATCAATAATAGTAATATTATGTATTTGCCATACGTCCTATTGCATTGTAGGTTAACTCACAAGCCTCGCAAACATTCAGGCATTCGCTAAGAGCAGCCATAAATACCGGTCGTATCTTCTTTTATTTTGGATTCGTCATCGTTAACTGGAGCTGCTGAGGTCGCATTAGCGCCAGTATTCAAAATAAAACGAATTAATTGCAGTAAAACGAGACAGGAATCTAAATGATCCCGAGTCTGGAATTCTTGAACATCCCGAATAGAACCATAGCAGGGACGTTACAAATTTATTCCAACTATCTGCAACACCGACTTCTATCAAATTTCACCCGTGCTTTGTCCGTCTTTAATAGGCCAAGCTGCATCTGTCATAGTATGAATTTTGTTGCTGACTGCTGTGGACATTTGGTGTTGTTTTATCATATCAAAGGTTGAATGGATAATCATAGTGACCGAAAAAAAAGTAATGAAAAACTTTTCAAGTTATGTTAACACAGTTTTTTCTCTCCTCAACTTTTCTCGAAAACGAATAATTCTCGAGTTATGTATAAGAAAAGAAAAAAAAACGGATATTTTAGAGATTTTTTTTATTCTGTTTGATAACAAAATAATTCCATTAAAAATTAGAACCGACAGGGAGAAAATCCAACCCAAATCAGATAATTGGGACTGTTTGCTACACCGATGCTCCATCAAATTTTACCCGCGCATTGTCTGTCTTTAAAGAGTTCAACCCCGCGTTCTTTATGATAAATATCGTAATTTGTCTGGGATAATATGTTTATCAAAATCGACCCTCACTCTGCTCTTCAACCTTCGGATAACACGCGGGACAGTGATGAATGCGTGGACTTAGTGAAAAAGATTATGAAGTGCGATAAAACTTAATAGCTTCTAAAATTAATTTTTACGAAAATTTAGTTAGTAAATGGAGCACCCACATGAGGAACGCAAACACGTAATGAGGCGAAAAATTATGAGTATAAAACTTGCTTTATTGGAAGGAACTATGATAAATGGACGTTTATTGTATAATTGTTTTATAAAACATCTAAAACTCGAGTGCAATACAATATTTTATCAAAATTAAGTATATAATACCGAGCCATCCAAAAAAAAAAAACACGTAATCAAAATTTGCCGAGCAATAAAAGACGTATTTATATTCTTAATCTTAGGTTTATAACCTTATTGAATTGTCAAGGCTGACACATTATGTGACAGCCATTATTTATTTTATAATTGTGACAGTCACTTGTCAAAAGTTTAACAAAACCAAAAAGCTTCGACATGACTGCTATTTCTATCTCTCTCGTTCATAGCCAGATTTGACGTTTTTTGGATGGCTCTTTATTATAGGTCAGGCAATGGATACTAACTAGTGCAGGTTGCTTGTTCACTGTTAATGGGTATTAAGTATTTGTTCTATGAATCATATAGAACAGCTATGAATCATATACCTAGGAAAGATTTCATAACTTTTGGGGCAATTCGAAAAAAATGTTAAAAAAGGTGTTTTGGAAAAATGGCCCGGCAATTGTCAATAACAGTCCTACGGTAATTTTTCAAAGTGCGTTTGGTTCGTGAAGAGGTGCTCTACAATCATACAATGGACCAAGTTTGTCAAATTTGAGGAAGTATCTCAAAAACGACATTGAAAACCGGGCTTTTTTGCGTTTCGGGCGCTCGGGCGGTTGAGCAAAGGGGAAAGGCCGCAATGGTGGGGGAACTCTCGACTGCTTGGCGCGACTGCTTTCGTGCGCTCGAATTGAGAGAGTTCCCCCACCATACGGCCTTTCCCCTTCGCTCGAGCGGCCGAGCGCCCGAAACGCAAACAGCCTGGTTTGCAATGTCGTTTTTGAGAGACTTCCTCAAATTTTGAGGAAACCACTTTGAAAATTACCGTAGGCCTGTTATTGACAATTGCCGGGCCATTTTTGAAAACACCTTTATTTACATTTTTTCGAATTGCGCCAGATGAATATTTTTTGATAAAATTTTTACTGTAAGTAGCCTCCGCAAAGAGCTACAATTTGGTCACACTGGAAGTCCCTACGACTTTCGTAGGCCGAGTAATTAGATAGTAAAAAAAAGGCAATTTTCGAAAGTTTTTATTTTTTTTTTTGCAAAAAGTGGACCGATTTTAATTTTTAAAAATTGATTTTCTTCGTCTTCTTAAGCGCCATAACGTGCTATTTTTTGTTTTTCTGAAATATTTTTTTTGGTACTTAAAAAGTGAAAAAACCGGTTTTTCACACGTTTATGAATTTTTTTGGTTATGTTCCTACAAACCGATTTGATCCAAAACTAGTGCACTCAAATTGCACTATTTTTTACCTAATTATCAATTTTTTTTAACGCTTGAGGAATTTTTTGAAAAATTTGACCTATTTTGGCTATCTTTCCTAGGCTAATATAGTGTGTCTCTAAAATTTCCGTCAAAATCTTGCGAATTCAAATTTTGACATGGGGCTTTTTTGGGGCGTGGACGGCAAACCGTTTAAATTCCAACGTAGCGCCTTCGGGGGCATTAAAACCAACCCTACAGACTACCGAAAATTAAAAGTCTCTAACTCGAATAGAACGCAAATGGCGCTAATCTAAAAAGTGTTACGCTAATTTTGACGAGCAGTTTATTCCAAAACCCCCGCACACCAGGTTTTATAAAAATTTAAATAATAAAAGGTTCGATCGACGAGAATTGGAGGTTAAAAGATGAAAAGTGGTGAATTAAATCAGCCCCCCCCCCTGGCGTCACTCTGGCTACGGTCCTGTTAGCCTTCCTAGGTCGGTTGTGAACAAAATATTTAATCTACTAATTGAAAATATGTGTGCATACCGTGCATGCAATATTTGCATTAGATAGATACCTAATTACAGTTTAAGCTATAAAAAAGAAATGCCGCTATTTTTATGTTGTATAAATTGTATTCCCGATCGTCTAGTGGTTCGCTTGACTGTTAAAACAGGTGACCAAAAAATTAACGCAAGCAACGCGATGGTATCTTACGTCATCCTCTGTATGTCACATCCACGTAAAGTTCCCAGCATTGCCGTTTGACGCATTTGCAATTTATTCAAGTTCTAGAAATTGTTCACTACAAAGTACGTGCCTTTTAAATAAGAGCTAGCGTCGGTGTCAAAGGTGAAGAGTTGTTTCATTATCTTTTCCACACATCCTGCATGTAAAAAAATAGCTTTAATTTTAATAGGTTTTCTAAGATGACTTTCAGTATTTTTGGTCACTGTCTTCAGGTTTTTGTATTGTTTGAAGAATCTTGGACCTGGACTAAATTTGAGATGTTTATCGCACTGAAGTTCACTATTTCGAAGTGATTCAGTGTTATGTATATATTTGGTATATTTGTCTCAATATGTCGATATATTGGAGAACACACTGGCGGAGTTACAGGTGCATACTGTTAAAGTCATTGTCAAAGATAATAATGATAAGAAAAGTGTTCAGATTTCACTTCCACTAGAATTGGTACTATACCTTGAATCAAATGATATGGATAGTACCAATTTATCTGGACCAGTACCAAGATATCTGAAAAGTACTAATTCTAGTGGCAGTGAAATCTGAACACTTATCTTATTATAGGAATAATTTAATGCTTGAAACAAGTAAAAAACAAATATTTATTTTTCCTCGCATTAGATAAGTGGTAAAACAACCTGGTTTACATAATTTTACCAATATCGATAAAATGTGTTGCTGTTGTTGGCTGTGTCAAAAAGCGATACCTTTTTTTGTGTAACCGGCAGTCTCAGTAATTTAGGCACGTGGTATCGTTTTAATGATCATTAGTGAAAGCGTGGAAGCTAATGGCGAATAGTTATTTTAATTCCATGGCATCGAATAAACGGTTTTAACAAACTTTGAACCGGTAACAGTATACTATTAGATGTTAAAGTAATTGCTGAGTGATCGAACGCAGGGATACGAAGTGAATACGAAATAGAAAATCGGAAAACAAACATTTGGATGTGGACAGGCTTCTATAGGTTTGCTGAACTTGCTGTCATATTAGTTTGAACTTTGGCCTTTTCGTCTGGAAAATAAATACAGGCGGCCTGTTTCTGATGTAATATATTTCCTGATGCTTCCATGACGAGCTCTGGCTATTAAATAACCGAACTGCTGTTATAACACTTTTTATTCGTTACCAATTACAGTAGCAACTTTTTGGCCTTCAATATACTCCCCTTGGTGATCTCTACACCGCTACATACGATTTTTCCGTTGTTGAAAGCAGGTGGTTCAGAACCTCCGTCGCTTTTGCTGTAACCGCTTCCACACTTTCGAATTTTGTACCCTTCAATGTCATCGTGTCTAACAAGTCTGGATCAGTGTCAGTGTTGTTTAGAACGTTAGCGAAAATGTTCATTCTTGATTTCTTTTGCTCGGGAGTGAGGGGTATTGGCACCATTTTTGCACAAACTTTGCGCATGAACGATTTATGCAAAATCAGGCGAACAAATTCTTTGTCGATTCCTGTTATTTCAGCAAGCCCTCGGATGCTTAGACGAAGATCTTCGCGGATTAATTTACCAAATTTTTCAATGTTTTCGTCCGTTTTTGACGTTGCGGGTGCGGATCGTCTTCGGTCGTTTCATGTCCCTCTAAACCATTTTTACCATTCATAAACTTATGTGTGGGATAAACATTCATTCCCGTACATATCTTTTAACATCGCATAAACTTCTGGAAAAGTTTTCCCCAGTTTAACAAGAAACTTGAGCTTAACCGGTTGCTCTATATGAACATTTAACATTTTTTCGACGCGTCATTGGTGCGTAGACTAGATCAAACGACTGCTACAGTCAAACTGAGCAACCCACTGGCTTGTCCAGCAAGCTAAGTGTGCGGAAAGTATCACCTGACACAGTTCTGTTCAAACTTGTCGCGACACGCTCGCAGCGCGCTGGTAGCAGCATCATTTCGCTTATTTAATAGCCACACCTCGTATTTCTGTAACCAATAATAAATAATCAAAGCGATAATGTAATGGTCCTGTAGTTATTTGATATATGTAGGTATCTGTTTGTAACAGTCTAAATAGCTACTCGAAAGTGTTTGTTTTGCTATCAGAGTCTCTGTTTTAGTGATGTTGAAACCAATGTGCAGGTCAATGCATGTATGTATATTAATTACGTGAAATTGTAGGTTGTTCTAACGTGCTTTCTAATGTTCCAACCAAACCGGCAGGATATTCTATATAGTGGATACTATTTTCTAATTACTACATTATAAAGTACTAAATTACATTATAAAATACTAAACTTCAGCTAAAAATATTAGAACCTAGAATTAAATTGGGCAAAAACAATTACATTTATTTATAATACAATGTTACGGTGAGTGAGGTTAACTTCTGAAGCTAGGGAAGTGGATGTTGTGGTAGAGGAACTTGCTGCAACTTGATAAACACGACTTCTTTCACTCAACATATTTGTAGTAATTTGTTTCTTATTTTCTATTGGTTTTCCTGATTCCTAACGCAAACGACTGAACCATTAACAAAATAAGAGTTCTGTAACTATATCATTAAAATACATTATTAACAATTACCAAACACTTTTTTACTCGGGAAATGTTATAAAAAAAGGATACAATTAAAAATCACCTGTAAATTATGATCTTGGAAACGTTGGAAAGACCTTGTGGCCAAACAGAAGAGCTATTCGTGACTGTCTTAATTACAATCAGATATCAGCTTTTTTTGCTCCCAATAATGTATACTAAACCAACCGATAAATGATAAATAACCATGCGGTGACCTTTCCATTTACCGCCTTTCGTTTGTGTATTACGTGTGACATTTGACTCGATCCAGTCAAAATCGATGTCTGCGATATATATAAATAGATACATTCTGCATCTACGTGCCACCGTTCTTATTTTTGTCACTAACCTTTGCATCTGCGTCTAGTAGTGTGATAAAGTACAGATACAGAGTTTCTTCTGTTACCATTATGATCTATTTTCATCCGGACCATTCACGTGGGGAAAGCAGATTTTCTCTTGAATAGAATTCTCGAGCTGAAAACAAAGTACAGTAGTGCACATGTTTTGTTTGCATTCGCATAAACATACACGTCAGTTTATTCAACGTAAGCCATGTACCACGGTACTGGTAAATTGTGCATAGGCCACGAAAACTCGAGTATTTTTAATTTAAAATAATTATCGTCGATGGTTATTAAAATAAAGGAGTTTCCTGTAAAATTGGGGAAGTTATTAATACATTATTTCATTGGTTTTACTCAAAAATACCGAATACCTGGCTAAATTGTAAAACAAGGGAGTTTTAAATAACGGTTTTCGTTTTTATTAACTTTTAGGCGTTATTTAACTCAAACAAATATTTAGAGGCTTGGGGGAATCGGAGTAGCTATAAGGTATGAATTTTAAAGGCCTCTTTTGAGATCAAAGACAATACTTAAGTCTCATTCTTAACTTTGTACACGAAAGCCAAGGGTACTGAAATAAAATACAACTGAAGCCGCCTTCGGTGTTCAGTCGTTTCGATTACACAGGCCGACAAAATTAGGCCCCCTCTAACCCAGAAACCAGAATATATTTTCCGAAGGTTTTTGATGCGCTGAATCCAAATCTCTCAATTGGCTCTGGTTTTCGATATATTTTAATTTAAAAGTGCAAACAAAGCGATTTTTCGAGCATCGCAATTTTTTATCTCAAAAAACTATGAACAACATCTTAAAGTACATGCCTTGCCCCTTTTAAATGACGTCGAGTTTACTCAAATATATTTTTTTCGCTGCGATATCGCATTATGTTTGTGAATTTCTCTATAATTGAAAACCTGTTAAGGATCGCGTGTTCATCAAACAGTCGATTGGTGTTGATTGATTAGAAAACACTGAAAATGTTTGAAAGTCAATAACAGGTCAATGTTTTCTTATGTAAAAAGACTTGCTCGTTCAGAATCAGATTTTCAAAATTTTTCGAGGAAAATTTCAAAATGCGATATCTCGAACAAAAAAAAATACATTTGAGCAAACTCAACGGCATTTAAAAGAGCAAGGGTTGTACTTTAAAATGCTGTTCATAATTTTTTGAGAAAAAAAATTGCGATGCTACATAATCTCAAATATAGGGCAAAATCATTATTTTTGCACTTTTAGGTTAAGATATCTCAAAAACCAGAGCCAATTGAGAGATTTGAACCTCGGATTCGGATTCAGCGCATCAAAAACCTTTGGAAAAAATATATTCTAGTTTCTGGGTTAAAGTCTTGTCAGCCTCTAAAATATTATAGAGAAATTTACAAACTTAAAAAAATCCAAAATGCGATATTGCAGCGAAAAAAAAAAGATATTTGAGTAATCTCTACGTCATTTAAAAGGGCAAGGCATGTACTTTAAGATATTGTTCATAGTTTTTTGAGGAAAAAAATTTGCGATGCTACATAACCTCAAATATAGGCCAAAATCGCTTTTTTTGCACATTTAGGTTAGGATGTTTCGAAAACCAGAGCCAATTTCGAGATTTGGACTTCGGATTAAGATTCAGCGCATCAAAAACCTTCAGAAAAATATATTCTGGTTTCTGGGTTAAAGGGTCGGCCTAATTTTGTCGGCCTGTGTTACTTATATATTTTATTAAATAAGTTTGGTCTCATGGAGAATATTATACTTTTTAATTTCATTAGGTTCTCCTTGTAATATTTTATTCGTATAACATGGTTTTACATTAATGAAGTAAATTACTGATTAATTGATGAAATGAATAAAATTAAATTAATTTAGGAGATTCAAATTAGCGTAGAATAAACGGAATGAAGAACAGAATGAAAATGAAGGACCTAAACTAGCCGTGGTTAACTTTTTACTTTGTATTTGAGATTTTTTAATGAGTTTCTCGTTAGTAGTAATTTTTCTATTTCACTTCCTAGAGCTGCAAAAATAAGGGAGAAATTTTTATATTACAAAACTCTGTTAAGTGCGCTGAGTGGCTATAATCTGAAAGCATGTGGAGTAAAAAGGAATATCTAGACAAACAAGATTATATATGTCATACATGTAAGTACGTAATATGTAATAGTATCAATACAATATTTCTTCTAAGGATTCTTTCGAATACATTAGTAAAATACAATGCAAAAAATAATCTCATTTCGTCGTTTATTCATCCAGATGTTTAATAACAAAGGATAATAAAACAGAAAACGAAATTGAACAATATAGCACAATGGTGATATTAATAATAGCATAACAAAGGGTGTCCCAAAATTTACAAAGATTTGAATTAAACTGAAAACACACTTTTTTTATTTGTTTTTTTTTTTTTTTTTATTGAAACATTATGTACATGGGATAGGGTTATGTATGAAATAATCGAGAAAATGACCTCCACGGCTTTGCTGACACATGGCACACACACACGCACTCTTTTGTCGAAAATTTCCATGACCATTTTGCATAAATGTGGTTGAATTTCATTGATGCAGCGTTGAATCTCATCCTTCTATGCATTGGTGGATGTAGGCTTGTTGACATAGATCTTTGACTTCAAATAAGCCTATAGAAAGACGAGAAGTGAAATCAATATTCCGACCATATTTTATACGAAATTTGCGAACTGTAGCAACTTTCATTATTTCTGAAATATCGTTCAACAATGAAAACGCGTTGTTCTTTCGTGTTGTGCTCCATTTTCACTAACCCTAAACTGTCAGCTGTCAAATTGTTTTCTTTTTTGGTTGTCAACACTTGCATAAATTATGGGACACCCTTTACATTTGTTGGTCATCGATTTTTAGTTTCTCATGAAAATGGAAAATATATTCGACGGCGATACACAATAAAAATATTTTCCTTGTATATAATTTACGCACCAACAAAACAGCGTTAGCTTTGAACGGGTGAAACTGTCCATTTGCAAATTAAAGTTACTGTTACAATTTCTCGGTGCCTGTCGTCGAAACAACCCCTTTCCCAGCTGCTATATAAATGCCTTGACCTGTAAACATTAATATCCTCGAGATGTTTGCGATGTGGATAACGGGCAAATATCTCCTTTGTGCCAAAGAATTTATTTCGGAAATTACAGGCTACACAGTTTTTGAGGCGCGCTATTCTTTTACAGTGCAAATTTGCATTGAAGGGGCGATGGTGTTCGGTCGAAATGGTTGCCACCCTTGTTTCCTCTTCTAATACGGCCGGCAGTGGCGTACGCATCATTCTTAAGGCCAGCCTTTAAACGTACATTTTTATGTGAAGCAAATACACTAAAGGAAAAAATTAAAGGGTCAAAAAATGTTTCCGAATTTTTAGTGATTTTTAGAATGCTGGACCTCAGTGAAAAATGGTCTTATCGAGGTCTAAAACAAAGCATTTTGAAGCTTCAAGTTTCTAGTTTTGAGATATTTCGGCAAACATTTTTTTAGAGCTACATGTTTCGCGCAATTTTAAGAAGTAGTGTGAGAAGATAATTTTGAGAATTTTTTTGCTTTTTTTTTCAAGTCCACGAATTTAAAAAAAATGTTTCTAACTTAGCCATCCTATGGACCGGATAGCTTGTTCATTCAGCTTCAATTTGCTTTTTTTTTTTTAAATCTCGGTACGACCATTTGCTGTTGAGATATCGAACTTTAAATCAAAAGGACCCTTTTGTCTTTGATCGACGATATCTCAGCAACCAACAGTAGCACAGAAAATCTAAGGGCAGTTCTGAAAACTGGAATAAACCCCTGCAAGGTTCTGCTGCGATTTTTGAGGAGACATTTTTTTTTTATCTTTGACATGAATTTGAAAAAACGGGTAATTGATTTTTCGTAACGGCAACGGGTTTTTCAGAACATCAACGGCTGAAATTCAAATCTTCATGAAATGCCTAATGTTGCGTGTGCCTTTTACAGTTGAATATACCCCCAAAAACCATGCAAAGTTACATTACGATCTAACGAACCGTCTTCCTGTTGCAAACGGTCAAACTTTTGAAAAATTTAATGGTCACGTTTTTTGAGCTTAAACACGTCCTAATCATGGTTAAAGTAAAAAAAAAAATTTTTTTTCGAGCTTACAATGTTTTCCGCAAACACCGTTGAAATTTACAAAAATAAAAAAAAACAAAAAATTTTTTTTTCGAAAATTGAAAAAAACATTTTTTTTTTAAGGGCTTCCAAAACTTGAAAAAAATTTGATTTTCACTACCGTCGGCATTAGCATTACCCAAAGCGTACCACGTGGAGGTTGCACGATCGGATTTACTGTTTTTTTAGGTGTTCAGCACGAAAATCGATCAGAAATGTGTCACAAGAACTTTTTTAATTTCAACGATATTTGCGAAAAAAATTGTGAATACGCTCGAAAAAAAATTTTTCACATTATCCATGATTAGGATGTTTTCAAGCTCGTGGACTTGAAAAAAAAAAAGCAAAAAAAATCGCAAAATTTTCTTCTCACACTACTTCCTAAAATTGCATGAAACATGTAGCTCAAAAGTTTTTTTGCCGAAATATCTCAAAACTAGAAACTTGAAGCTTCAAAATGCTTTTTTTTTAGACCTCGATAAGAGTATTTTTCACTGAGATACAGCATTCTGAAAAATCACTAAAAATTAGGAAAAATTTTTAACTGTAATTTTTTCCATTAGTGTATTATAAACTATGAACGTAAAGTTATACTATAGTATAGTATAGTATTTTATAGTACAGGTTTGCTAATATACTGTATTTTTTTTCCAGACACGACTCTCGGCAACTTGGAAAAACAAGCTTAAAAAGGGAATGCTTTCGAGCTCAAGATATGTAAGTTTATGAAAATTTCTTATTTACACTAATAATTCATTATTCTTTTTACACAATATTTCATAGCCGGTATATCGATCCATATTTACGGTTATTATGTTGTGTTAGTTAGTTAGTAGTTAGATGTTGGCCCCATCATTTGTTTGGGACTATTTATTGTACTTATGTACAAAATTTAAGTCACGCCGAATCAGTGGTTTTGAAATATTTGAAAAAAACTTGTTCGCACCGCCCCCTTTTGGAGGACGACCTTAGAGTGAAAAAAAATCCGTGTCGGTTTATTTTTGATGTAGTGTCTGCCATTAATTTTTGGTCCTGGTTTCTGCCCCCAGGAAAACAACTAAGTACGCCCCTGTTGAATCGCGAATACCCGCTTCAGAAATAGAGTTTTAATGTTCGGATATGCAGACGCCTCGCAGAGCAAGAAAATGCTGTTAAGAAAACCTCTAGGAAGGGAATTGCCCGAGGTGTCGGTGATATCGATTTAATTTAAAAGTTTTCTATTATTCATTAGTGGTGCAAGTAGGCTTTTGTGAGTACCTATTACATTTTCGTTGGTAGCGTATTCGTCTTTTATTTTTTAACTAAGCTGTTGCTTATTTAATTTATGTTTTCGGAAATAAACGCACTTCTGGAAAGAGTAATGGAACGAGTCATCAGCGTGTTGCTTAAATTCTGATCATTTTTATACTATGTATATCTATATTATTGATTTTTTTTCTTCTCATAAAATTAAAGCTTGTGAAATTTTGCAGTTAATAATCTCAAGGTGAAGATGAAATTATATCCCCAAAAAAGTAGAATTGCCATGTTTTCAGAAAACCGTTAATAACTCCGAAAATATTAAATATTTTTCAAAGATCTTGGACTCATATTAAAGGAAATCTTTGACAGACTGACGAGCCATATTTGAAAAAATGTAAACCTGAACCTAACACATCATTAATATTCAAAACTCTACCATCCTACTATAGTTTTCGTAAAAATCACAGTTTATGAAATTTTAATAAAACAACACAACGTGTCCTAGAGGGATATTAACCCGTTTTTTTATTTAGAGTTATGTGTGGCGTACAGGATTTTTTGAATTTATATATTTTTGCTTGAACTTTAGAAAAGTTAATCTCAAGTTTCTTGTTAAACTAGGGAAAACTTTTACAGAAGCTTATGTAATTTTAAAATAAGTGTACGGGAATGAATGTTTATCCCGCACACAAGTTTTTGAATGGTTTAAACGGTTTAAAGAGGGATGTGAAACGATCGAAGACGATCCGCGCCTCGGACGGCCCTCAACGTCTAAAACGGACGAAAACATTGAAAGAATTGGTAAATTAATCCGCGAAGATCGTCGTCCAAGCATCCGAGGGCTTGCTGAAATAACAGGAATCGACAATGAATGTGTTCGCCAGATTTTGCATGAATCGTTTAACATGCGCAAAGTTTGCGCAAAAATGGTGCCAAAACTCCTCACTCCCGAGCAAGAGGAATCAAGAATGAACATACGCGCTGACATTCTAAATAACATTGACACTGATCCAGGCTTGTTAGACACGGTGACACTGAAGGGGACAAGATTCGAAAGTGTGGAAGCAGTTAAAGCAAAAGCGACGGAGGTTCTGAACCAGCTGACAGAAGCGGACTTCCAGCACTGCTTTCAACGATGGAAAAGTCGTATGGAGCGGTGTAGAGGTCGCCAAGGGGAGTACATTGAAGGTGAAAAAGTTGCTACTGTAATTGGTAACGAATAAAAAGTGTTATGACAGCAGTTCGGTTATTTAATTAGCCACACCTCGTATGTCAAAAAAAACTGAAGCTGCCAATGCGATGAACGAATTTTGCAGACGATCTGAAAACCCTGTGCGCCGCCTATGTATTGCCGATACAAATACCTCATTCTAGTAATAATGAATACCTAGGATTTTCACTTAATTTTATTAGACGTTGACTCGGTTTTACTAATTGCGATAAATCTAATCTGATTCCTTTATACACTTAAATAAATTAGAAGAAATTAATATAATCTGCTTCGATTTCTCTTTTTGTAACGAACTTGAATGTAATAATTAGGGCGAATACATTTTGTATTAGTGTGTTAATGATATTTTTTAATTTTATATTTTGTTGTACTACGACATTACACCAAATTCTAAGTTGATGCCCTAAAACGTTGTGGAATTACCGTGTACATAATACAATTACAGAGACAGCTTTTTTGTGCCTAGACGTTTTAAAACAAATTAGGTTTATTTAGGCATATATTTTTAAAAACGCTTTCACCAGTGCTGTGCTCCTATGTTGACGTAGAAAACAGTTACAGTTTCTCTGAATACAATTTCTTGAAATTATCTTGGATACAATGGAATCGACAAAAATAAATTCGAAAAAATAAGCGCGAAAATTAGAAAACTCAGTTTTTTAGCAGCGGGTAAAGAATTTCCTCGCGAAACATAACAATTTTCTTTCGGTTTCGTGCTTAAGAAAACGTTTTTGTAATGGCTGCCTGTTGTACCTTTATTCTACTAAATGTGAATGCGGTAGGTCGAAAGCCAAACTACCATTAATCTCCATAGACAACAAAGAGAAAGCGTGACTAAAAATTATGAATCACGAGAAACACCCGGCCACGTTTTGCCTTGCCGAACGTCTTAATTCTCTACAACAAAGCCAGCTTAAATTTATAGTTTACCACAGTTTCTTTCGCCCAGGTGATTTTTTGAAGAATGCTTCTGCCTTAAGACTATTTGGTTTAAAAGGATAATTTATATATTGTAGGTTTTAACTTTCCCTTTTAGTAGATACGGTCATTTTTGGAGCTCTGTACATTGTATAGATATGTTGAAATTTAGTGCTATATTATTTCATTAAACCTTCAAAAAAGTCGGTGTATCATGATTTTCATAGCTGCCTGTATGTACTTGTATTAAATTTAAAGTGTGCGTTGCCCCCATTTATTCCCCAACCCCTCAACCAGTTAAGCTCCAAATCGTACCAATTCCGTATCTCTGACCGACAAATTTTTCTCACTCCAAAACTTCGACGTTTGTACTCCTCTGTGTGCATGTGGAAGTAATATTTTGAGATTATTTACACTAGACCAGAGTTATTCTGCCGTTCTGAGAGCGGGTAGTATTCACCAGCATTTGTTGTTCTGCCACGTCTCCATGTATTTTCGATAAAGGTCAAAGTGGGAGGGGTTGACTCTTATTCGTTGGTAAATTTACCGCTTGCAACGAGGACGTTGTTGTCGACATGTGTTTTTAAAAATGTAATGCAAGCTTGCCTGATGTTACCGCCGTAAAACCTTTTATAATTCCAAATATGTGTTTAATTCTTTAAAATTTTTTCGCGCCTGCAGGTATTTTACTGTCGTAAACTATCGTTTTTACGATCAAATTCTATATTTACAAACTTATTCATAAACTAGAAATTACTATATTGTTTTACAAAAATATTTATACTGCGTATCCATGTTTATTTTCATTGATTTCCTAACGAGAGAGTTATTTGAAGGCGTTTTCTGAATACCGTGTGATTCAACAGTTTTTGTGTTGGTTTCACTTTTGGCTCTAGCCAAACGGTTATATACGTTACTATTTTTAACTCTACAATAAATGGAAGAATTTACCTTGTTATATTATAGTGTGGACAGAAATATGACGTTGTCGCCTATTTTTTTTAAATGATAACGCTTATTATTTTCCACATAGATTTGGCTTTTTAAATAAATTCATAGAAAGAGTCCAGAGGAGTTATGTCTGTAGTTCTAAACGGCTATTCAAGGGTCCTCTTTTTGAATCCGTGGAAAAAAGATTGTCATTTAAAAAATGGCCGAGGACATCGTATCTCGAAAACAAAAGACGATCGAGAAATGGAATTTATTGAAAAATGTGTATTTTTGAAGCAAAATCGACGTAAAGCGATACCGAATTTATTCCACACTTTATTTAGACAGTCATCATATGTACACCAACCTCTTGAAGGTTATAAATTGCAATGGAAAATGAAGGTTAGGAGCTCTTGAAAATTGTGGAAGTCACGTTTTTCCAACGAAAAGGAAAATGACACAAATTCATTTTTATATAAGATGATAAAATACGGATAGAAGAAAGGAAAAGGGAAATATGGAGAAGAATAATAACCGTAATACAGAAATCCACTATAATAATCACTTATTTTTCACTAACCTAAATGTCCAGTGTCACTGTTGGAATTTGTCAAAGGGCGTGTACTGACCATTTATCTTAATAAAACTTTATCAACCCGTATATGACCTGGCAGGAAAGGCAAATTATTTTGTTTATCGATTACGATCACGTTAGGCTGCCCGAAATAAAGCTATTAGCGAGAATTTAAAATTTACTCTACATACGTAACGGTATCCTCTCTCTCTCTCTCTTTTTTTTAATAAAGCACGACCTAATACATTTTCCGCTGTCGCCTTTGTTACTTATCTCTAACGAATTCGTTAGTAGCAAGGACGAAATCGCTGAGCGAAGCTTTTTACTACCCCCTAAACTCTGATCTCGAGGCAAATGTCCTTACAATGATAACGAATGATTCCTTAATTCCACCTTTTACCGCAGATAGATAATACAGGACGCGCTATTATACAGGGAAACCCAAAGTGGCCATGCGAATGTATACTGCCATTTGGAGCTGTTGTTTGGTGGTCCAAATATTACCATACCAAAGCAAAAGTTAGGCTCAGCCAAGTACAAGGAACTGATTGTCTAAGATGATAACACCAACTAGAACGATGTAGGTTGTGCTATGTTTGCCACCACTAGACTTTTATCTAGCTGAGACTGCAATAGCAAATATGACACGCTCAAACCTGTTGGTACACAGACAAACGTGGTTAGTGGTGTGAGCAAGGGGTGGTCTGGGGAATGATTCCACCAGCAGATTACCACTTCTACAGGTTGCCACTGCTAATTCGTTTTTGACACACCTTACACAATTGCTCTCAAAGGTGCAAATGAAATCACCTTAGAAGAGACAATCAGTATATTCACGAATGCTTCAAAGAGGACGGAAGGAGCAGGCTGTGGAATATATATGCCAACGTGCTGGCAGAAATGACCATGGTCCCTAAAGAGATTATCCACAGGCAGATGCATCACCAAGAAAATCCATACTGGGTGAACGTTGGTCATTTTTGGTTAGATAAGGGAGATCTTCCCAAGTAACGTTGTCGCATTTTTCAAAACATTAGGAGGTCTGATAGCTTAGTTGGGTTGAACTATCAAGGAAGGAAGCACAAGGGCTATGGAAAAACCAGAAAAATGTTCGAAAAAACCCAAAATTTTCAGCCATTTCCAACTGAAAAGTCGAAACACGTATCTCTTCATAGACAATCGGTATGTTCTTTAAAACCGAGTTCTCTTCGTTTGTCCTATATGTACTTTTAAAGTTATAAAGGTGCATCTATAACAAATGTTTACTCAGAGGCGTAGGCAGAAAAAGTTAAATGAACTTCGGAGAATATCGATTCTGCTCGTGGAGCTATAAATATGATGCAGTGAGGACAGAAGATGTCGCAAAAAAAATAATTGTATTGCCATTTAAATTGACCCCCTCTAAAAGATATTTTACGGCATCGGCGTAAAACGATTTGAATTCTTCAAAGTTTATTGGCACTTTACGAACTGGTAATAGAACTTTGTTGCTGCCTACTTTGTAGTCGGTTTCTTGGGTGAAATTCCATTATATCAAGAATATTTTACTTATAACTGAACAAAAAAAACCGTCGTTAAAGACGAAAATTAGTTTAATTCATCTACAAAGCGCGTAACGTGTCTTCAATAAATTTAGAGACTTAATTCAGTGACAACTCAAACGAAACAATATGAAGTACTCATGATTTTTCCGGTTTTTTTTTTTTAATTTTTAAAAGTACGCAGAGCGTATCACTGTACCCATTTCTGACGTGATCTTGGAGACGTTCATAAAATGAAGATAAAAGCAATTTTCTTTGTTCAGCGTTAGTGTTACAGCATATAAAACCAGAGTCATCTCTCCAAGTTTATTGGTATAAAAATATATATGGGATTTCAATCTTTAAAACTTCCTTGTATACTCCCTTTTTAGATTTCATTATTTACTTAGATGATTTCTTATATATTATATGTAAACAGCGAATTGTTTATACATATACGGGGTTGGAATGTCTACATCTTTAAACAACAAAGCGTTTCGACGGATATGCTCCTCTCCCACATGCTTTTGTTTGCCTGTCTGTGTTGTATCGTTGGTCATAAAAAGCACCTGTCAAATTGATGTCAGTAATTAAACACTGTTATCTAATTGTAAATGTACAAAAAATATTGTACTGAAAAATTCCCAGGTCTTCAAGAAAAATAAGGTTACATTTTAGACGTCGCTCAGTCTATTCTTAGCCCTTAATTGAGTTCTGATATCTGTTATTCAGTGAAAAGGGAGGACTTCCTGCAACAAAATGGGCCCTAAAAAGTAGGGCATAATAATTATATACTTTGTTAAAAAGTTATCGTGTGGTATGGACTGAGATACATATCTCAACTGTTAGGTATACAAAATTTATTATGTTGTCGGGGTGAATATTCTACACCTTGCGAGAAATGGGGCCAAATATGGCGTCCGGAATGTACGAAATGGAAATTTATATTTACGTTTTAACGTTTATATAACTTTACTCCGAATTTAAATGGAGGGTACACTTTTGTGATAACCTCTTACGATATGATTAACATTATGTAAAATTAATTAACAAAATTCTTTTCAAAATATTTAGTAAGGGCCTTGAGGCAAATTCAGCGTCTGAAAATAAATTCAAAGAGCGGTAAGACTTTAATTACTTTGCCCAAAGGTTACATGCTTATGATTTATAATTTGTGTACAATGTTAAACAATTCGGGTTATTCCGTGTTTTATGGACAGATAAGGCCCATTTTTCTCTTAATGGTGGAGCCAATACTCAAAACGTCGAATATGGTCAAAAAATCCACATGCCATCATTCAGAAAGGTCTTCATGACAAGAAAGTCACTGTTTGATGCAGTTTTGCAACCAGTTTCATCATTGATCCATATTTTTTCGAGGAAATACAGAATTACTTTTGTGCTAACAATGTTATCAGCAATTATTGGTGGAAAACAAATACCAGTGTATAAAACCACAAGCTATCATTAGTTCTTATCAAGTTTTAATAGGGTTATTCAAGGTATATCTGTTCTGATTAGGATATGTCCGTTTCTATTAAAAAAACACTTACTTCGGAAAAAGTAGCCGTCTCAATTTCCTTTCCAAATTATGTCCTTAGGATCCCGTCCGGTCGAGAATCGATCCCCCTGTGATGATGTTCTTTACACAAATAAAATCTTACTACAATGCAGTAGTCTCGTCCTATTTCCACAACAATAATTGTCCCTGGATGACATTTCTTTCTGTTTATGTTTCTCCCTCTTCTTGGTTTGAGAGTGGTCGAGCTTTGTTTTCATGTCGAAATTTTATTTAGAGCCACGACTCGAATAAAAATAACAGAGCATCCTCGCTCAAGGTCAAGGTCCGTGGCCTCCAAAGGAACACGCGTATAAAAAAAATTGGAGAATGCTCCTCAGTGAACTGGGAAAAATTATGTCTTAGAATAGTCTGTCTAATACGCTGGTATGTCGGAAAGCAGATCAATACAATCAAAAGTAAGGTCAAACATCGTGTAAGAGTTACATTTTCGCTTTGAAACTTAAAATTATGGTGTGGCTCCCGATGATGACATCAGACTTGTTTGAAAGGTATAAACTTCAAGGCATTTTTCTGTCTTTGTATATTCGAGTAGCTACCCACATTTTGATTACATCCTGTAAGTATTTAATCCATAAAATGCAAATTTGGAAGTTTACAACACACACGACAGTAGAAGGCGTACCGGTCGTACCATGGGGGTTATATTAATGGTCCATAAATCTATCACACATTTAAAAGGCACGATTTGTTGTAAATGGTAGCGCTTATTGTCACGAAGTTTTTATAGTAAAAGGGATATTAATTCTTGACTCGCGAGGCTGTGCCTTTCGTGAACATTCAATATTTTTCGCTATTCGTGTTCCGTTCATACAAAAATACATTCTTAACTATACGAGGTGTGTAAATTAAGTAATGAGGCTGGCAACGTAGCGCCCGATCTAGCAACATTGCGTCATTGATCCAGACGGGACTTGGAAGGGCAGTAGGTTAACTCATTAACGCCCACAGGACAGAATTTCGACATTGAAGTTCGAGTTGATGCCGTTCAATGAATTTGAGAAAAACAAAGTTCCAAACTACCTTTTCCTATGTTTTTGAGGGTGCTCTTTTAAATGGTGATGGTAAAAAATTCATAAAAAATATTTAACCATGGATAAATTAAAATTAATCCAAAAAAACGTCATTTTTCGCTTGCATTTTTTAAATGACTTCGTTCCCTTTTCATTTTTTTTATGACTTAAACCTATTCAGATCATGGCCTCGATGTCTAAACTTAAAATAAATAAAGTTAGTAAGGTCTAAAAAATTGTTACTAAAACAAAATGGCGGCCTAATTGAAATTTTTTCAAAACTACGAATTTTTTCTCGAAAACGATAGCTATCAAAAATTTTCTAAGAACAAAAATGTTTTATAATTGGTCAAAGAATACTCTCAATTTTTTTCAGAATGTTCCGAAACGATTTTCGATTTTTTGAAAAATCGTCAAATCGAAATTTTGAAAAACGTCATAAAAAAAAATCTGAAAAATTTGATAATATTCTTTGACCAATTCTAAGACATTTTTGTTCTTAAAAAATTTTGATAAAGCCTATAGTTTTCGAACAAAAATTTGGAAGTTTTTTTTTCGTAAAACATATTTTTTTTTCTTGTAGGGTTATTCTTGGACCAGTTCTAAATCAGTTTTGTTCTTAGAAATTTTTTTGATAAAGTGTATCGTTTTCGAGAAAAATATTCGTAGTTTTGAAAAAAATGGCGGCCTAATTTTCAATTAGGCCGCCATTTTGTTTTAGTAACAATTTTTTAGACCTTAATAACTATTTATTTTAAGTTTAGACATCGAGGCCACGATCTGAATAGGTTTAAGTCATAAAAAAAATGAAAGGAAACGAAGTCATTAAAAAAAAGCAAGCGAAAAATTTTGCGTTTTTGCGAAAAAGCGTTTTTTTTGAATTAATTTTTAATTTTTCCATTGTTAAATATTTTTTTAGAATTTTTTAACCATCACCATTTGAAAGAGCACCCTCGAAAACATAGGAAAAGGTAGTTTGGAATTTTGTTTTTCTCAATTCTTCATTCATTGAACGGTATCAACTCGAACTTCAATGTCGAAATGCTGGCCTGTGGGCGTTAATGGGTTAACATGTAATGCACCTTTTGTACAAGTTTGAACTTGTTAGAGTCATTTGTTTGTTCTTTGTGACTGTTTTCGTAAACCGGTTTTTTCTAGTTCGTTGTAAAAATGAGTGACATTAATTTTGAGCAACGGTGTGCTATCAAGTTTTGCTTCAGACTTGGACACAGCGCAACGGATACTTTTGCAAAACTTCAACGCGCCTACGGATACAGTGTTTTTTCAAGAGCCTAGGTTTTTCGGTGGTTTAAGGCATTCTTAGAAGGAGGAGAGTCGATTGAAGATGAACCACGCAGCGGAAGGCTTCATCTTCAAGAACCGATGAAAATGTCTATAGAATACGGGATCTTGTGCGTTCAGATCGTCGGTTGACGACAAGAATGATCGGGGAAGAGTTGTTTTTGATTTTTGAATCACACCACTAATCATCAGATGATCCCCATTTTATGGAACGTGTCATTGCTGGTGATAAGACTTAATTGTTTGAATACGACCCGGAAACCAAGCGCCAAAGCATGGAATGGCACACTTCAAGTTCTCCAAGACCGAAAAAAGCAAGAACGAGCAAGTTGAAGATCAAATGCGTGCTGATGTGCTTTTTTGATAGCCAGGGAATTGTCCATGGAGTTTGTGCCTCCAGGCCAAATAGTAAATCAACACTTTTACAGAGAGGTTCTTGAACACTTCGAAAAGGGTCATGCGTGTGAGGCCAAACATCAAGAACAACTCTATGTTGCATAACGACAATGCGCCTTGTCACACAGCCATTTCAGTAAACGAGGTTTCATCCAGTAAAAACATTCCTGTGGCTCCTCAGTCTTCTTATTCACCTGACTTGAGTGCTTGTGACTTTTTTCTCTTCCCGAGATTGAAATATCACCTCAAGGGACGTTATTTTGGGACCATAGAAAATATTCAAACGGCTGTAACCGACCAGCTGAAGGCTATTCCAGTATATGAATAGAAGAACCGTCTCCAGCGCTGTGTGGCTGCCTAAGAAAGTTATTTTGAATGAGACAATACTGAATTGTAATTCTATCTCATTACTTAATTTACACACCTCGTATGTATTCAATTTAGTTTTTCCATAGCAATTGTTAAAATCTTTAAACTACTTAAATCAGCAAGGAACGTTTGGGATTTCTGATGGAGCCAAATTTTAAATGTTGATAAAAAATCAAAGCTATACCATAATTTTCGTAAAAATAATTGCTCATAAAATTTTAATAAACCACACGAGTTCTAAAGGAAAATTAAACCATAATTTTTTTATAGAAAACGTGACAATTCATAATTGACGTCTTAATAATATTTATATTTGCTTAGTAAATATTTGATTATCAACTCAATCGTGTGAAATTAATTCACAGTGGGATAACAAATAACTGCCGTATAACGCTTAGTGCGATGATTTGTAAAAAAAACCGCTGTTTAAGGAGACACCACTTATACACACTAAAAAATGAAGAGAAACTTAATTGATGTGATAAATTTTGTGGTGTCTACATGGAAGTAGTCTTTCCATGCTCGTTTGTAATCTTTAATCATCCCCTTCATTGGTTATGTGGGAAGGGCTGAGACACAGCAGACTGCGAATTCAAATGGGAACAGTTCAGTGAACAAGATGTAAGGCAAATCGTTGCAGATAGTTAAACTTTGCTTTGTGGGGTGTTTGCACACTGCACCCCCGGAGTGTTTGCACCCCAACTGCGAGGAATACAAATTGCTATCCCCCAGGTGGTCATACTCGTATCTGATATTTTCGTTTGAATATACACGTTCCTGGAATAAATATGTGAATAGAGTGAAACGTCTTTAGAATGGAAACATTTGTAACGATCAGATTGATTTTTTCTTCCACATTCAACTCTTGAAAAGAGCGATACACCCCGGGTTACTCCTCGGAAACCTGTTCGACCATTATTAAAATACACAGCAAGATTTTGATAATTCCATGCACAACGTAAACGTCATGAATATGTTTGCCTCTCATTGTATACTTAACTTTTCAAGTAGCGTGTCTGCAAATGTCATTGTTGTTATTCAAGAATTTATTCATTTATTATCAAAAACTCATTTTTCATCACCCAACAATTATCTACGTCGGCAGATCGATAAAATATATTGATTGTTTTATTCACGTATCGGAGATTTGTGTAAAAATAGGCCTACAATTTAAAACGAGCGTTGCCTTTGACGTTATACCAAGGATTTTATGTTGCATGTTTTTAATTTTCAAATGGACACAGGTGTCGGCAACCACAAATTAAAACAAAATGTGAACCTTTTAAAAACACCGCTAAAAATAAACGTTGCTTATTCAAATTATATATTTAAATAGAGATATTTGAGTGAACACAACGCTTTACTAACATATGGGAGATAAAACGTTGGACATGCGGATATTTTCTAGATTAAAATTCACAGAAATAGTACTTTACAGCTCTACTTGCGTTTTTAAAACTATTTTTTCTGTTCATAGTACATATCAGTCAGAAACACGAAATGCATGAAATGATTTCGTTGATACTATTTTGATGAATGACTGTTAATACTCAGTATATACGAGGTGCGTAAATTAAGTAATGATACTGGCAACATAGCGCCCGATCTAGCAACACTGCGGAGACGGGACTTGGAAGGGCGGCAGGTTAATATGTAATGCACCTCCAGTACAAGTTTGAACTTGTTAGAGTCATTTGTTTGTTCTTTGTGACTGCTTTCGTAAACCGTTTTTTTCTAATGTGTTTTAAAAATGGGTGACATTAATTTTGAGAAACGTTGTGCTATCAGATTTTGCTTCAGACTTGGACATAGCGTCTACACACAGTCAACACACCTACGGAGACAGTGTTTTTTCAAGAGCCCAGATTTTTTCGGTGGTTTAAGGCATTCTCAGAAAGAAGAGAGTCGATTGAAGATGAACCACGCAGCGGAAGGCCTTCATTATCAAGAACCGATGAAAATGTCGATAGAATACGACATCTTGTGCGTTCAGATCGTCGGTTGACGACAAGAATGATCGGGGAAGAGTTAAATTTGAATCACACCACTGTTCATCAGATTTTGACTAACGAATTGAGAATGAGAAAAATCTGCGCAAAAATGGTTCCAAAAAACCTTTCGCAGGAACAAAAGGACATCAGGAGAGAAAGGTGTCTTGACTTCCGACAATCCGACCACGCTCAAAATCACTTTATTGGCGATAATTAATAAAAGTATCGTAAATAATGTTTACTACAGAACTGTAAAGCAGGACTAACGAGAGTTTATTTATGTTTAGTAAACATTTTTTTTTTAAATCACAACAAATACCAAGTTAACGTTGATATTTTTTGTTGAAACTTCAATCATTCCTTTGATATTTTGAAGTACATCTTCATGAAAATTTAAAATAAATTTCTTAACTAATACTAGCTTCTGCGGTGTTTATTGCAATCAGTATATATAAGAGGGGCGTGGCTTAAAAATATCCCACAAAGGGGAGCGCGACATAAAAAGTTTAAGAACGGGCGCATTAAAGAAATATAATAAAAGATACTTTAAAATGATCGCTACTATTTCCACGTTAGATAATTCTGTTGTTATGGCATTTTACACAATAGAAACCCGCTTCTTCCTCTCGAGCTGGCGTCAGGTGTTTCTCCTAGATAAATTGTATATACCAGAAAATTTTACTGTCCCAGCAAAGTGTAAATGAAGTTGCAAGAAAGTCATAATACAATATTCCGTCGTATTTATCTCGTAGAAACTCCTCTGTTGAATGCAAATGACGATTATTGAGCTCGCCGCAAACTCTATATCTTAAAAATGAATTTACAAATTAATCTTCAACCCGCAACCTTTTTGTCATCTTAACTTTTAGCATTTATCTTGTTTCCTTTCAGCGTCGGCAAAAATTGATGTTTTTGCGCGACAATATTTTATTTGCGCAAATCAAGTACTGGGAGCTTTACGGCAGAAAACCCCAATTCGATGTTATAAAGTTGATTAAACCATATTACCGTGTATTTTCATTTACGCTGGTGGTATTTAATGTAAAACGAAAATTTTCGCATTGAAAAAAGTTATGTAGAAGTTGGTATACATTTTGATAGATCGTGGCCACCAAGGTCTCCTGATCTGAACCTAGCGGATTTTTTAGATTTGGAGTTATTTGAAAAGTAGTATTTAGAATACGACCAACGACGTTAAAGGGAGTATGAGTGAGCAAATTGCTGCAGTTCAACCAGAAATGTTGTATAATGAATTCTGTGTGCAGCAATAACAATGATATGCAAAAGAGCTTGATTATGCACAAAAATAATTAAGACTGACATGTACATTCCGGGTTCTTTTTCTTTTTAAATTCGGTTGAAAAATTCATCGCTATCCAGAAATTATGTGACGTCTCAAGCTGACGCCTCCTTTTTGGGAGATCGCTGTGTGACATTTGGAGCCCGGTACCATTGATTTCTTCAATGTGCCTGTTAACGTCGAAATCCTACATTGTTCGGCACTTAAGCCTTATCCATTATTAATAAGCAAAAGTCTGTATTCAATTCGCACGAATGCATGCAGCATCAGTTTTCCACAAATGAGAGGGGGCTGTGTCGTTCGCAGCGCTGTATTAATTCATGATATGTCCACATCCGCGTTGTCACATACGGTTGTTTTGGCAAACATTGTAAATAATATAGTATTTGTAATAATACACCTGACCTGTAAGTGAGGCCGTCGTGTCTTTGACTTTTGCCTAGATAATTTAGCTAATTTAGCGTAGCCCTTGTTTCTGGAATTTTCCGCCACAATTCCTTAAGGGCACTTGCGTATAGTACCAATTAAAAAGACAAGTAGGAGATATAACACATTTTTTTTGCCTGTGACATCTAGTTAACATTATTTTACAACACGTATTGAGCATGTACATTTCATGTGTAAACTTGTCATTAAAATGCCTGGGGAAAGAAATCCAGACGTCACATCTCAAAGATCTTTAGCTGCAGGGTGGGTCATAGGATGTTTGACAAACAATTTTTAGTAGTTTTTTTCAGCTTGTGAGTCGGTCAGTTATATGATAAGTGGTGTACATATATATGTACAATAAAGTAGTGGTTCATCAGAATGCCAAGAATTGTTGGGTGAGCATCTGGTAGCTTAATGTTCAAAATTTAAGATTGTTATATTGTTGTCTTAAGTGACCTAACCATCTAAATTTTATAATTTGAGGGTCCATTACAAATCTAAAGTTAGAATATGTGTGGTGTCCAATATTGCATGTAGAGTTTTATCAGGGATCCGTAAGAGACGTCAAATACTAGCCTCTTAGCCAGTTTTCACAGTAATGAATATACTTTTTGGTGCACACAGTATAATGAAAAAATAATTATAAACATCTTAAATACTAATTTGAAATTGGAACTGGGAAAAATGGTTTTCCGTTTTCTTTAACGATCAAAATTTTCACAATTCTAAGTGGGTCAAAGGATAAGGGAGATATTGTTTCTTTTTTGTTTACTAAGTATTTTTTTACTTACGTAAATGCTAAAGTATTCTAAAATTTATATGAGAACTCGTTTCTCTTGCTGTCAACCGTGAATGAAAAATTACCAGGACGAAATTGGACCTGCTTATGAACTTGACACTTTTTAACCACACGAGTGGAAATGAAATTAAATAAAAATCGCCATTACACGGTTAACTGGCCTACAGAGGGCACGAGTAAATAGAATTTTCTACGTCAGACGACCTCGGTAAGAGCCCTTACGCCACAAAAATGGCCATGCTGGAAAATTAAACGGATATAACACGTACTTATCTTCTCTTAGTAATTATTATTTTAAATATTCAAAATGATTGTGTATTTTTACTTTAGAATTCCGAAATTCTGTTTTTTAAAGTCCTCTACATTTTTTGGTCTGGTCAAACATCCCCAAAGATAATACATTTGACGTAGAAATTAAGGGATATAAAAAAAAACAAATATTTAGGTGATTTTCAAAGAGTAACTTGGGGAAAATGATTTTCCCAGTTTCTAGTTTGTATCTTGAGTTTAAATTTTTTTAGCATCAGTAGTTTTTGAGTAATCATAAGGAAACGTCGCGTAAAATTACTGTCGCGCTAAATTGTTGTTTTTTAGGCGTTTCCACATGTGACATTTTATTATTAACGTAATACTGACGCAGACGACATTAACACCTCGAACATACTAATACTAATGCTAGTCTATTTTTAAACCTCTCCTTAGTAAACCTCTGTTTAGTTTTTTTTTGCGAAAACATTTTGTTTTGGTTTTATTGAGTGTAGATTGTGTTTGGTTGGCAAATATATCTCGGCGCGTTGAATATAGATACTGTTTGGGTATCTTAATCTAATCCAGTGCTAAATACACATTAATTTTGTTAAATTCCGGTATCACCCTTAAAGCCTCGTATTTAAAACTGAATTGTTAATTTATTTCCTTTGGGAATTGGAAGCAATTATACGAAAATAATTAGCAAATAGTCGGCAACCGTATCACTTCGCGTTAAGAAATTATTAATTGTGCCAATAATTTTGCTCTCGCGTATAAGATGTACATTTTCTAAGAACGGTAGGTTCCAAGGAGCTAATATTAATTACTCAGGTGATATGACACCTTCTGCCATAGGGGGTGGATGTGCACTTAGAGTTATTGCCGCCAAACAGAGTTCTGGAATCCGAATTATTTAATCGACAAATGAAATCACGTTTTTCCTATTTTCCCATCGGGTTGAACGTAACCGAATTACAGAATCAAGCAAAATTACATAAATTATGCTCGTTTCAGTATTTTAATTATGCATGTTATAACGAAAAAATTCCCCTGTAAATTTCAGTACTAATTAAATATATTATTCGTTGGAACAAATGTATAACTCAGATATGATTTGTTTTGGCTCTCTTTTAATATTGTTCCCAACAATGGAACAGCTATTTCAAATAATAATACAGTGTGACCCATCTAAAACCTGGACACCCCACTAAAACCTTTATTTATTGCCAGATTTTCATTTCATTTTTTCTAAAATGTAGGTATCAAAATCTACCATTAAATTGTAAAAACTGGTCAACAAAAACAAAGTTGTGGATCATGGCAAAAAATATGTTTAATTTTTTCTGCCCTGAATATTTCTTCTTCTTTTTTCCTTCTCATATTAAATATGAGAAAATTGAGAGGGTAAAATATTTTACAAAATCACATTAATAACGGTAAAGCAGGCTAATTTGAAATTTAAATAGTTGAAATTTTGTAAAACGTTTTCTGTGTCATATACGAGGTGTGTAAATTTAGTAATGAGAATGGCAGCGTAGCGCCCGATTTACCAACACTGGGGAGACGGGACTTAGAAAGGCGGAATATTGACATGTAATGCATCTTCAGTACAAGTTTAAACTTGATACAGTCATTTGTTTGTTCTTTGTGACTAATTTCGTAAACGGGTTTTTTCTAGTGCGTTTTAAAAATGAGTGACATTAATTTTGAGCAACGGTCTGCTATCAGGTTTTGCTTCAGACTTGGACACAGCGTAACGGATACTTTTGCAAAACGTCAATACGCATACGGAGACAGTGTTTTTTCAAGAGCCCAGGTTTTTCGGTGGTTTAAGGTATTCTCAGAAGGAAGATAATCAATTGAAGATGAACCATGCAGCGGAAAGTATTCATCTTCAAAAACCCATGAAAAAGTCGATAGAATACGGGATCTTGTGCGTTCAGATCGTCGGTTGACGACAAGAATGATCGGGGAAGAGTTAAATTTGAATCACACCACTGTTCATCAGATTTTGACTAACGAATTGGGGATGAAAAAATCTGCACAAAAATGGTTCCAAAAAACCTTTCGCAGGAAAAAAAGGACATCAGCAGAGAAATTTGTCTTGACTTTTTGGAATCGATTGAAATTGATCTACAGTTTATGGAACGTGTCATTACTGGTGATGAGACTTGGGTGTCTGAGTGCGACCCGGAAACCAAGCGTTAAAGCATGGAGTAGCACACGTCAAGCTCTCCAAGACCCAAAAAAGCAAGAATGAGCAAGTCGAAGATCAAATGCATGCTGATTTGCTTTTTGGATAGTCAGGGAATTGTCCACAAAGAGTTTGTGCCTCCAGGCCAAACAGTAAATCAACACTTTTACAGAAAGGTTCTTGAAAAACTTCGAAAGTGGGTCGTGCTTGTGAGACCAAACATTAAGAACAACTGGATGTTGCATCACGACAATGTTCCTTCTCATACAGCCATTTCAGTAAACGAGTTTTTAACCAGTAAAAACATTCCTGTGGCTCCTCAGCCACCTTATTTGTCTGATTTGAGTCCTTGTGACTTTTTCTCTTCCTGAAATTGAAAAATCACCTCAAGGGACTTCATTTTGGGACCATAGAAAACATTCAAACGGCTGTAACCGACCAGTTAAAGGCTATTCCAGTATATGAGTTCCAGCACTGCTATGAGGAATGGAAGAACCGTCTTCAGCGCTGTGTGGCTTCCTAAAGAAGTTATTTTGAAGGAGACAATAGTAAATTGTAATTCTATTGGAATAAAAATAAAAAAAACATCTCAGTATTTAATTTACACACCTCGTAATTCTTTGACTTTCGGTGAAAATCAGGCAATAAATACATGTTTCAGAAGAGTGTCCCGATTTTATATGGGTCACACTGTATATAGATAAACTAAAACTGGAGGAATACATTTCTATACAGCTATACGAGTTTTTCAGTCCTGGGCGAAGACGATAAATTTTAATAAATCCACCTCTTACGAGGAAAATAGCTATAAATCTCATCATTTTGTAGACAAAGTACGCACATCGTTGCCTAGTGTACCCGAGGGGAGTTTGTATTTTTCCAAATTTCTCCTGAGAGAAACTTTAGTTTTGCCACGAAAGCATAGGTAACCTATCGTCAGCATATGTAACGAGTAGCGAGTTTCTGTCTACTATCGATCTTGTCTTGTATTTCTTATTGTGGAGTATTTGATATACGTTTCCATTTATTGCTGTCCTTCGTTAGCCGCACAAAGGCAGTTTTAATTTAATTTGAATACGTACACCAACCTCCTCCCCCTTCCTCGTGTGTGACAACTGACAAGTGTCAAATTAATAGGTTACACCAATTCCGTCCTAACAAGTTTTCTCTAACGAAGTAATGATTTAGTTCCACTTGTTAAGGTTATTATCTTTCGCTAATAAGTATTAAATTTTGTGTAATTATTTCTTATACGGGTGTTTTTCGAGAGAAGTAGCAAAATTGGTACCACTGAATCTAGGCCAAAAATATGACGAATGGAAGTTGCACCCAAGTAATTAGAAAGAGACTGAAAGTGGTATTTTAATTCATTTTATGAATTTTGGTACGTCTTCTCTACTTAGGGAGACGACAAATGGTACCAATTTTGCTATTTGTTTGGAAACACTATACAGAAACCACGTTCAATCTAAGAGAATATATATTTCACCAATAAGTATTAAATTTTATGGAATTATTTCTTATATGGTATGTTTTTCTTATATGCGATCACTTTTTTTTTGTTAATTTAGGCTTACAAAGCTAAATAATGAACCTTTCAAAGACACATGACTGTTTGACACAAAATTATACGATTTTTATAATTCAAGTCTTGGTTGAGAATAGATTTCTATATACTTGTAGATAGAGAAATAACATTGTTCTATTCTGACAGCATCAAACGACATATATTTTTTCATTTGGCTGTATAATAATGTCATAAAACTATTTTTTTTATGTTTATGGTTGAAAATGCCTATCGCAAAATTTTGTTTGATCTAATTCCAGATCCAAAATATTTAAGCGACATCTAATAAAACTATTTTTTTACGATATCCGCAGACAATCCTTATCTTATTTGAAAACATCTAAAATTGTCAATCTGCCGTCTTTTTCAAATACGTACCTAATAAATTCCGTAATCTATTACTTAAACTGCGTATGTCAAGTCCCTTAACAAATTGCCAAAGTTTTAAGAGACTAACTTTGACCAGAAACTGTTCCCAACGGAAAACATGATATACATCGTGCACGTATCATGATGTAAAGTTTGGTACTTCGTTAGTAAATAGTATAGAATAATCCAAATATCTTAGTAAAGTACCTCTTCTTAAGGTATTTAGATTATTCCATACTTTTTTGACTCACCCACAATTTGACAATTTGATTTTTGAACATCGAACATTGTTTGATTTTTTTATTGGAAGCTACGAATACTATTCTCACATTGGTTAGGGACTTCATTTACTCGCACTCTATAAGAGAAAATGAAGTGGGTAAAAGGAGCTTTGTCGGCGTTTCTGTTTTCGCAACAATGACTTTAACAGTTTCGAAACAACGGCAAATTCCTATGGAGGCTATGAATCTGCAAAAACGGTGATGTAACTGACATCTCGTAGCTAGGCAAACAGAAGCCTGGCACTTAAAAAACCCTGTAATGAAATCGCGCGAAACAAAGAACAAAGTGCTTACACTGCTTTAGGTGGAAATAATGAGTGGAATTTAATGAGTTGGTTTATTGGAACAAGAAGTATTCCTTGTTATATCGTTTAAGAGCTTGAAACGGGAACAGTAATAATTTTTTATTGATAGTATTTTTATTCTGGCTCTTGCCTAATGGGAATTGAGAACATAAATGAGAACCATAGGATATAATGATGGATACCTATGATATATATCTGTGAATATACAGTCAGTGGTGCATACGAGGTGTGGCTATTAAATAACCGAACTGAGCTATCAGCTCGCAGCGACAAGTTTGAACAGAACTGTGTCTGGTGATACTTTCCCCGCCCTGATCTTGTTGGACAGGCCAGTGGGTCGCTCAGTTTGACTGTAGCAGTCGTTTGAATTAGTCTACGCACCAGTGACGCGTCGAAAAAATGTTAAGTGTTCAGATGGAGAACGGGTTAATCTCAAGTTTCTTATTAAACTGGGGAAAACTTTTACAGAAGCGTAAGCAATGTTAAAAGAAGTGTACAGGAATGAATGTTTATCCTGCACACAAGTTTTTGGATGGTTTAAACGGTTTAAAGAAGGACGTGGATTGACCGAAGACGATCCGCGCCCCGGACGGCCCTCAACGTCAAAAACGGACGAAAACATTGAAAAAATTGGTAAATTAATCCGCGAAGATCGTCGTCTAAGCATCCGAGGGCTTGCTGAAATAGCAGGAATCGACAAAGAATGTGTTCGCCAGATTTTGCATGAATCATTCAACATGCGCAAAAATGGTGCCAAAACTCCTCACTCCTGAGCAAAAGGAACCAAGAACGTACATTTACGCTGACATTATAAACAACATTGACATTGATTCAGGCTTGTTAGACACTGTGATTACTTGTGATGACAAGATTCGAAAGCTGACAGAAGCAGACTTCCAGCACTGTTTTCAACAATGGAAAAGTCGTATGGAGCGGTGTAGAGATCGCCAAGGGGAGTACATTGAAGGCGAAAAAGTTACTACTGTAACTGGTAACGAATAGAAAGTGTTATGACAGCAGTTTAGTTATTTAGCCACATTTATTATAGCCACACCTCGTACCACTGTTTGAAGGTTGCTTAAATTCTGTAAATTTTTGTACTACAGTATTGATTTTGTTTCTTCTGATTAGTTTTATTTTATTTACCACCAGCCTAAGAAAGTAATAATAAAAGATTTTAAGTAAACTATATACAAATGGTTCCTGGATTATTAAAACATCTCTATGTCCTAATTTTATATATATAAGATATACGAAATGTGAAGAATTTTCGAAAAAACTGGGTAATATTCATTACTCATTACCCAATTTGAATGCTTAGAACGTTATATTTCCATTATATCCTTTTAGTATATTTACTGTTATGTTTTTTTACGTTGAATTTACTATAAATCCATCTATGCTTCTTGGACCTAGGCCAAAGCTAACAATTTTGATTTATTGCCTCAATCATCAAATACGTAGTATTTTCTATAATATTTCGGTACTCTATTCTTAGGGAACTAATACATATTTTTAATTAGTTTACTACGAGCCCACTTCAATCGACCAAAATAACTTCTACTCTATACGTGTACAGTTAGAAATTAAGAGGTTTTTTTTAACTTTCTAGGTCTTGTATATATTGATGGCTAATCTTTGTATATGTATATAAACTGACTCCTTAATTTTCAAAATTATTAATGCTTGTTAAAGGCATTAATTAAAAGAGTAAATTAAATCACAAAACGTGTACATTTTTTCTGCAGCGGTAGCTGAAAACTCCACCATAAAGATGTCTTAAAAATAAATAAGCATCATATGTCAATGCCAGTATAGGCATAACTCAGGGACAGATCCAAAGTATTTGACAGTGCCATTCGTATTCTTCTTAATACTTGCGACTAATGGGAACACCGCCCATGAGACAAAAAAGACAACGCAATTTAAAGCTCCCTTCAAAATGAGATGCAATAAACTCACATATCACGTTTGCTAAACAATATACATTGCGACTACTATGTTTTGTATTTTCTTTGTTTTATTTTCTGGAACTAGACATGATTCCATTTATTAGACACCTGTCATAGAAGGAAATGTCTGAGGATGTCACACTGCCCTTGACTTATAACCTCTTCAAACGAATTTATTTCACAGCGACATTTTAAAATTGACAGGTAGCACTATCGACAAGATTAAACTGTAATTCCTCATCTCAAGAATTAAACGAAAGCCAAGGAGGTTGATCGAGTTAATCTGTAGATAATCGATGCAACCGTTGTAGTGATAATGATAATTAATGCCTTATTATTTCCTTTAAATAGGGATAAAATCGACAAAGGCCTTCTTGTTAGGGGGGACGCAAACCATGTTTAGAATGAAAACCAGACGTTAAACGCGTAATGATAGGGGTAGAATTGGGTGAAAAGCTACACAGTAGGCAAATAAAAAGTTGATATAAAAGTTTCACTTGGTGTAGTACTACAATAATAGACCTCGCGCGACAATAGAGGTCGCGGTTTTTAAAAAAATAAACTGCTCGAAAAAAAATAACGTAACACTTTTTAAATCAGCGCCACTTGCGTTCTATTCGAGTTAGAGACTTGCGGTTTCTAATTTTCGGTAGCCTATAGGGTTGGTTTTAATGGCCCGAAGTCGCTATGCTATGACTTCGCAGTCCACACCCCAAAAGCAACCTCTTGTCGAAATTTGAATTCGCAAGATTTTGACGGCACTTTCAGAGACCTACAGGATCGACTAAGAAGGACGCTGTCGTGTAAAAACTCCATCCTGGCACACATTAAGACCTCCTCCATAAGTTCTGTGTATTTGGTCGCTGTCCCATCTCTTCAACCCATTTCCAGAGCCACCCCTTTGCATTTACGCAGGGTTTTAAGCAAGTCTTGATGTTTGGGGTGACTCAGAAAGCTTCTGACTTCAGAAGTCTTCTTCAAATCCTCGTTTGCGTCCCCTATTTTTCTGACCACCCTATTTTTTTGACCACCTCCAAACAATTTTTGAGTGGATGACAATTCCTGAAACGGCGGTGTGGACGGCGAACCGTTTAAGTCACAGCATAGCGACTTCCGAGGCATTCCAACCAATCCTATAGGCTACCGAAAATTAAAAACCGCAAGTCTCTAATTCGAATAGAACGCAAATGGCGCTAATCTGAAAAGTGTTACGTTAATTTTGACGAGCAGTGTATTTTATAGTATGAACGTAAAACGAGTGGTAAAGGGAGATAAGAATATACTCGACAAAACTCGTACTGACTATTCTAATCACGTGCTAAACGATTTTGTGACGTTTAATATTCTTTTTACGCGTTTTTCAGTCAACCAGGTTTTGTATAATTTTGAATAAACCTTAAAAATACCGATATTTTACAACATTGATGCATTTAATCCCAATACACTCTGTATTCATCGTGAATACGAATCAGTGCCCCTCAGAAATGCTTGGGGACCGAAGTATATACAGAAGTTTCCCTATATTGCTGAAGTTCTGTGGAATTCCCAAAGACGTACCGAACTCTGGGTGGATTTCATAGGCCATCTGTAACGATATTAAGTTGTTTACGTTTTCTAAAAATACCTTGTACCTACTTAATACGTATGACATTATATGAAAACCAAACGAAACCCAGTCAAAAATCTATAATTAAGATTTATGTTTGGTTTATTTACATGTACTGTGCCACTGAACTTAGCCTTTAGTCAGAGTTGATATTGACAAAGCGCAATTTATCATATTGCAATTCTGTCCAAAGTTTTAGGTTTTGTGAAGAAGATTACACTCTTTGTTTATAAAAAAATAATATATACTGTTATAATTAATATAAGTTTTCCTCTCATTAAAAAAAAGAAACGTTTTTACTAAACGTTTACCACCGTTCCTGCCCTTGTTTATGTTCTTAATGTAAAAAATAAGTTATTTAACAATAAACACACAAATATGCCATCCATATGCTATTCAAAATTATTTCTAAATACTGAATAATTTTATAACGATCTGGCATCAGTGCACTTAAATCCCGCACTTATGAATATTATTCCAGATTCTCGCCTGTCACTGTATGTACATATAAGAATAGTCAGACTAACAGTGGTGATATTAATGTAAAAAATCTGGAGTCTCTAAGTCTTGGACACAATTCAAAATCAACACTTTGTTGTGGTTGAACACATAACTACAATAAGTAAACTTGTGTCTATAAATATCGAGAACAGATAAAAATGAGTATCACATAGCATCGGATTTTATCGTCAAAAATACAATAAATCGTGTATAAGTGCGTTAAACGACCTGGCTCGAAAAGTGGTATCAATAAAAAAAATTAAACGTATTATTTAAGTATGCCCAAAATGTTTTGAGATTTCTGTCTATCTATCGGTTTGTCCGTCAACCTGATTTGTGTGCTGAGAAAACTTTATATTTAACGTAAATATATGTAAAATCTTTATATGCAAAACTAAAAATATTCGAGAAAAGCAGAATTTTTCTACAAAAATTGCAAAAATTGATATACATGTAGTCTAAAAATATTCATATGGCACATTTTTGAGGTCCGATTAGTTCCAACTTCCACCCTTAATTCGCAGATCGACATAAATCTTGTTACACAGTGTTATTTTTATCTGTACTGCTTGTTGTCTCCAAAACAGTCGACTCAAATTTGGCCAACTAAAAATCGACCCCGTGACCTTTGAAACAGTAAGGCGTGACACTGTCTACTGTACTATTTTAATCTTAAATCGACCTAATATTTTCACTACGATAAGAGTTTTTTTCCGTTAACCCGTTAGAACCCCTAGTAACAGTATAATATACTTAATATAGCAGGTAGCCCCTTCTTGAAGATTCATAAAACGTAATATATTTTCCTAGAACAAGATAAGGAGACATGTCCTCGATTAAACTAGACTTATGTCGACGCCGTATTTAGATATTTCACTCTGACCTCCGAATTAAATGTTTTTGTGTGCTGTGTGCATACTTTTATGCACATAGTTAGACTTGAAAGTTAATTTGTTATTCTAATTTTAGTTGATAAGTCTCAGTGGGGACTGTTCATGCAAACAAACGTTCCACCTCATTCCGTTTCCAGAATCGATAGCTATCCAGCTATGCACAGGGTGGTCAACGGGTATGTTTGTCATTTCAGAACAAATCGATAATATAATACGAATAAGAGTCTCCCATTACACTGTTCTGCATGAAAGTCATCCCCGCCAAACTCATGTGTTACTTCGATCATTTCTACCTATGCAACCCTTACACTGACCTGTAAATTGTCGTATTACGTAACAAACTGTAGCACGTGGAAAATTATGTTTTCGCCTTTCCTCTAAACCTACCGAATGGCGACTGTTTATTGGCTCTTCGAAGACAAGTCTGAAGGCAGTTTTATTGTTTGATGGAAACAGAACCAACTGTTCGCGTGGGTTATGCTGTAGACGAAAAACGTACGACAACATGCGTATATTACTTCAAAAGCCTAAAATACGAAGATCATAAATGGAATATCTGTGCCGATCTAAAAGTTGTTGCACTACTTACAGGACTGCAGAGTGGCTACATCAAATATTGCTGTTTTTTATGCGAATGGGATAGCAGAGCTAGAAACCAACGTTATGTCATGTTACGTGAAAACATTGGCTTCTAAAAACTACGAAATGAAAACTAGGGCTTATAAAAAAGTTTGTTAAAGCCCTAAATATAGAAGGAAATGCTTTTCTTTATTTGAGACGGAAATTCGCGCGTATAAGTGAGGCAAAGCTTAAAGAAGGAATGTTCGTTGGGTCGCAAATACGAGAACTTTTTAAAGACGAACATTATGAAATTACACTTTCGAGAAAAGAAAATAGGGCTTGGACTGACTTCAAAAATGTATGTAGCAACTTCCTAGGTAACAGATGCTGCAGTGAGCGCTCTCTACAATCTACATCAAAATGATTGACAAACTAAAGTTTCTCTCCCTCAAAAAAACATCAAATTTTGTAAAAAAAAAATGTTTTCTGAAGAAGTTATTTACGGAAATCGAAAATTAATTACAACGTTGACACCCTTTATCTTGGTTACGAATAACTTTAAGTTTAAATCCTAATATTTTTACCCAAATAATCTGTAAATAGTTTCGCTGTGGCCCCTTACTAATGGGACATCCTGTAGATACTTCGTTTATGAAAGTTTTCTAGTTATCGGGGGGAAAGTTTTCGGAAATATATTTTCAGTCCGCGTACTAAAAATGCCGCGGTTCATCGATTATGCTCGAGGCGACAGTGTGATACGTGAAGAGGAAACCCAAATCAAACTTCGTTGAGTTGAACCACAAATGAAGGCGTGGATCAGGCCTAGTTAATGTGTGGTACATTAAATCTCTTCGCGTTAGCTTCAACGAAGAGGTTACTCCAGACAATGAAAACAATACACTCGAATACACCCACACTCTCTAGAGGCCACAGAATAACCCTTTAGTAAACTTATGTTTATACGGGGAATTTGCCTTACAAGTAAATAAATATGGTGACCAGGGCCGGAACATAACCAATTTACAGCCCCACAAAAAATTGTTTTGGAACTGCTATCGAAACAACTGTATCCCTATGTAATTTTCGACGCTGAATCCGAATCCGAAGTCAAAAAAAATCGTACACCCCCAAAATCAACCCCTAGCGCTAAAAAACGGTAAAAATGACTTAAAGCTTCACGAATAGTCTTAAATCTCAATAATTCGAATGGAATATAAACATCCAAGTATATAACGCAGAAATACACTACTTATAACATTACACCCTTCATAGTGGTGAGCGGGGTCACTGTAAAGGATGTAATGTTATTGGCCTGCAATTCTTCACTCTAACAACCCATGTACTTACATCATCTTACAGACCGAAATCTGACTTTGCCAACAATTTATATTTTGAACAGATTACAAATAACTGAAAACAAACTTGTAGTTTCTGTTCTATTTAACACCTTGTACCTTATAAAATAAGTACGCGTGTGGAAGTCATTATTTTAGCAGAATCCATATTATTCACACTGGCATTATCTTTTTTCTTCGTAAACGTTACTGTCGTTCGGAAAAATCCCAAATTAAATTTGATGCCATTTTACGAGCACTCTTGAGGTGTGGTCCTCATATATCCTATAAAACCTAAACGATCCAACAGTAAACCTGTCCCAATTATATAGCGTATCTGTGATATATACCTGTATATGTAAGTTTGAAACCTGTAAAAGTCTTCCTTAAAATTGGAAAAATAAATTGGTCAAAAAATGTTTCAAGTTTTTTAACTAGTGGCGGCAATTTTTGAAGATTTTTACTTTAACACTGTGCGTTTATTTTTATGTTATCACTATTTGTTGCTAAGTGGTGTAATTTTTGTTACAGAAACGTTGAACTGTACCAACACAAGTACTCAAGATGTACTGTCAACGGTGGTGTCAACGGTCCGTCTGCAAACGCCGAAGAATGGAAGAAATCGGTAAGTGAACCATGACCTCAACCTACTTAATTTAAGTATTTCAACGACCCTATATGTATGTACATCTGGTATAATAATCGGAAAATATGCATGTGTTTTATCGCGCAATGCTCGTACGTCATACGTTTTAATAAAAAGGTAACGTATGTGACATATAATTATCTAATTTTATACGTAAATGTCACAGAAGGCTCGCATGCCAGATGCTAATTTATCACGGCGAAGCCATCTACAGGATGTTTCAGAAAACGACGTTGCTGATAAGGGTCACGTCCGTCGGTAATGAGCGAACTTGTTTATTGAGTTTTTTTAGATAATGTTGCGGACTAGTCTTTCCAACGTGTATGCATTATAGTGGAATTATGGCCACAAGAAAAAAAAATAAATGCGGTGCGTGTTGAGCTACCTAAAACATTTAGATGTCGCATTCAGCAAAAAAAAATAGAGGAGAGAGGATTAAGTATACCTTTGTGTAAAGAAAAAAAAAACGGTAGTGTCCCGTGTCTGTTCGCAAAAATAAAGCTATTTTCGCAATAATAACAATCGTTCTATTTTTTGATAGAAGAGGGTGATTTTCTCTGACATTATCATACACTAGTGGAAAAAATTAAGGGATCAAAAAAAATCCAAATTTTTGGGTGATTTTCAACAGGCCGTAACTTGGAGAAAAAATGGTCGCACAGAAAATTTAAAAAAGGAAATTGTAGCTCCAAGTATCTAGTTTTTGGATCTGAACTTCGAAATGTTTTAGCATCAGCGATTTTCGAGTAATCTAAGAAAACCATCGACAAAACAAATTTTCGAAGTTTTTTTTATTCTTTTTTGTGGTCTACGAAATTTTTTTTTTTTTTGGCTTAATCACCATATGGACCAGATAACTTGTTTATTCAGCTTCAATTCCTTTTTTTAAAGACTTTGATACGATCATTTCTCGCCGAGATATCGGTCTTTGAATGGAAAAGGATCATTTTATGTTTGATTATCGATATCTCAGCAATCGATGATCGCACAAAAAAGTTAAAGGTGGGTTTCTTGAATAATTTCTCTATAAGAATTAGCCATTGGTCCTTCGAAAATTTTTTTTTATCATTCTTTACATGAATTTGAAAAAGCAACAAAAAGGGGTTTTGGTGTTTTTTTCGGAAAATCAAGCGTTGAATAAAAAATATCGAGGAAACCCCTGATGTTAAGTGTGCCTTTTACAGTTCAATGTACCCACAAAAAACCCTACAGATTCAATTCAATCCAGCTAGCCGTTTTTTTGTTTTACTCTATCGAATTTTTGAAAATATTAAAGGATCACATTTTTTGCTCGAAAAAACGCATAATCTGATAAAATGAGGATTTTTTTCAGTTTAAGTTACATTTTTATCGCAAACAGCGTTTAAATATTTGAAATTTTTTTTGAAAATTTTCAAAAATTTTTTTGATTTGAAAATTTTGTTTTAAAAACATAATTTTTTTTTTTGAAAAATTTTAATTTGAAAAAAAATTGCAGACCCAAAAACTAGATACTTGGAGCTACAATTTTCTTTTTTTAAATTTTCTGTGCGACCATTTTTCTCCAAGTTACACACTGTTGAATATCACCTAAAAATTTGGATTTTTTTTATCCCTTAATTTTTTTCATTAGTTTAGTTACCTTGTTCGATAATGGAATAAAATAATATGAGGCACCACATGGACTATAACGGACATGCTGATCAATATTCATGTTAATTTTATATGACTTGACACCTACAATGCGAGTTGAAGCTGGCAGTGTTATGGTCGGTCGACACTGGGGGTGTGTTATACCAATGGCCTCAATAGATTGAGCCTTATTTCAATAGTATAAGAGAAAAAACGATAATTCGAAAATAATTGCTGTTGCGCTTTAGCTATGCTACAAGACGTTATTGATCTGGCCAGGCTTTTGCCTTAATTTAGGCCGTGTATTATTTATTTACATATTTAGTTCGGCGCGTTTCATAAATTTCGGAACTGTGCTATTGCCCTAGTACAGTGTGGGTGGAGATAACAACTACATCGTTATTGGTCGAAAATGTCACTCAATTAGATACAAGGATACCTATAAGTATGTATTTTTTTCTTCGTTATCTCGTTATTTACAAATACTTGAGCAACGGGTACGTAGTGAAGCATCATGGCGCGTACAACGGTAATAAACATTGTCTAAACTGTACTAAATTGGTAAAAACGGTAATAAATTGACTAATATGTTTATTAACTTGTTACTGGCTTTCTCTAGATATATAAATGGACATAACCAGCTCATCAAAACTTGTAAGCAGTTCCAAAAAATTTTTTTTTGGAAAATTTGAATGTTACCGTTTTTTAGTGCTAGGGTTGATTTTGGGGGTGTAGGTTGATTTGGGGGCTGAAGACGTCAATAAGATAAATATAAGACTCGTTTAAAATACTCCTTGATAATTTTCAAAGGCACCACATAGTTCCAAATCCATGTCCGTTAAAATTGGAGGGTTTAGTTTAAATTTCATTTGAAACGCAAAGGTCTTTGGGAATGACAGTCGCGACATTTTCGGTGAAAATGGAAGACAATGGGTTATTTTGTTCGCGTTTAAGAGCCATCATCGTTGTGAATATTTCGTGGACAGGGTAACAGGCGACAAAAGCGACCGGGAGCGGTAGCGAACAACGCCCCGCAGCTCTCTGTTTGTTAAAGCCCAACGAATGTACGTATTAATTTAGCCGAAATCTGCATGACAGTATCTAGGTAGATACACACACAAGCGAATAATATAACAGCAGGCCTTGACATTCCTTAATATCGATCGTTGAGGGGGAAAAAAATTCGCGTCTCTCCTTTTTAAAAGACTCAACTCATCCGAGTATACCGTATTAGTTAGTTGTTCTTCAAAGTATGCTGTGAAATACAATCCTGAAATGTAACCGGCGTATGCACGCTTATCGTCTAAGCTCAGTCCAAGAATTGTTACCAAACGACCAGCCGCAGCGAATGCAATTCTCAGTGAGTTGGCGTGAACATGGCATCTACATATTTTTGACTGGTCCAATAAGTTGTATGTGTCTCTAGAGACGGATGATAGATTATTATTACTTGAAAAACCATCCTTTGTCATTCTCTTTATAGAAATAACAGAATAACTCCACTTCTTTGTTCCACCAGCTATTTAATTAACATTGTTTAAAACTCGTCGTTTAAAACTCGTCGAATACAAAGAGGAAGGTACATCACAAAGGGTGTTTTTTGTCAAAGTAAATTCGGGATGAAGGGTTGGATTTATAAAAAAATGCCTCATTGAATATTAATAAAGAGATCAAAGACCGTGCACCTGATCACAAATTATGAGAGGACTATAAACAATATGAAATACAATTGAAATGTGTGTATGTATATTATTATAATTAAGAAACTAAATATTTTCAGAGGTTTTTTATGTTTAGTTTTTTTTTGTATTCCTTTTTGTATTTTAACATTGTAAATCAGATTTGTATATAGCTTTGAGCTAATGAATATTATTATTATATAGATTGTCAGATAGATGTCATAGTAGACTTTTATAGTCGTGGATCTGACTGGCGGAAAAGCTCCATGATTATTGATGAGATGCGCCAGGCTAGGAAAACGATCTGGTTTTATAGGTGACATGTCATTTTCTTGGGATTATCGAGGTGATTGGAAAATGGAAGGTTTTCCTTTCTGTAACGTAATGTCAAGATCACGTCACAAGTTATAATAATAAGCGAACTGAACGCTTGAACTTATACAATTAAATAACGACCCACCCCGGCTTCGCACGGTTTACGACATCACATTAGAAACCTCTAAAATTATCAGTGTTTCTCTACCATATTATGCATGTATTATACATATAAACCTTCCCTGTTGAATCACTCTATCTATTAAAAAAACCGCATCAAAATCCCTTGCGTAGTTTTAAGGATCTAAGCATACATAGGGACAGACAGACAGCACGAAGCGACTTTGTTTTATACTATGTTATGATTTCACATAAAAATTATTAACCAGATAAATCAGTGAATAAAGTTGTCTACTTATTTTATGGCTTTAGCTTAGTAACAATGTTTCCATGTGATGCATTGTCCTTTGTGCAGTCTCCTTCCAACTTTATGAATTTCTTAATATTGGCCACATCAAACAAAGGTCAGGTACTCTTGACCTTTAACTTTAGCCTTTCTCAACTAGTTTAGAAGCTTCTCCTTGAATATTGAATTGAACTCTCATTGAATATTCTTCGCTATATTAATTTTATTTTTTTGGGAATCCTCCATAATAGTAAAACGGCGTGAAGCAAATTTTTTGATATCAGAAATGGAAACAGAATGACGATTCTTTGACATTATTCAATAATTTAATATTTGATGACAACTTAACAGCATTAATAGCATAAACTAGTAGGTCCATGAATACTTCCTCAGACATTAACCGCATATAGTGTTCAAAATGTCTACTATTATTGCTAAATCACAGTTCTTATATGTCTATAAAAAATCTTATATTCACGAACAAATAAAAGGGTAAAGCCCTTTACTCACAAGGATGCGGCCCATTATTACCATCATTACACTAATAAGTCGAGTTCTTAAGTCGTTCAGGTTATTTGGTAACAGGGAGTTACCTCAGACGTCCGGCTCAGTCACCCGATTTGACCCCCTTAAAACAAATCGTTTAAAAGATAAATGCACTGTTCCATAGTTTTGCAGGACCCCGTATTTGAGGTGACCTTGACAACGGATAGGGCGTGTGTTCTTTCGAATCTTGTTGACAAGAAATACGCAGAATCTAGATAATACAGCGGTGTAGGGTGATTGTACGAGTATCCAATCATTAAATAACCCGAATCTGCGACAAATATAAAGCCCTAGCGAATAATAACCTTACCTTATCCACTTTCGTTTAGACGCAATTTCCGATTTTCGGCTATTCGGCCTCACCCAGCACCCATTAAGTTTCCAGAATGGTAAATTTATCGATCGGAACCCTTCTGGCGGCTATAAATAGTCACAATGATAAGAACATATATTTTAGTCCAAACCGAAGAAAAAAAAACAACAAAATAAATAAAAGTTAAACAAAATTAAACGGGGAACTTTTAGCGTAGTTTTTCCCATAAATAAGCGAAGTGTCGCGATAGAAATCAGGTTTGGGAATAGGAATGTTTGTACAAGGCCCATATAAATTATCAATATCACACTTTGTCGTTTTAAACGCGGCTATCCATCTGCGTTCCGAAACGTAATTTTACAAGGGCATATACGTATTATATGCACGCCTATCAGCTGAATTTTAAAGGTGAAAGTGAACACGGGGTTAAACACGAACGTAGAAAACGAATTAATTTTGAATTATTCAAAGAAAACGTGTAAACACGGTGAAATTTTTATGTGTCGCCAAGCCTGACCCACCGCAGTTTTTCCCTTCGCTACATTATCCCCTGCTTTGTTACTGGGTTCTTTTACGCGTTTCCCTATCCTTTTTAAATAATTAATTTCTGGTCAAAGTTGCTAAGTTGCGAAAGTCGGTCCCAAATAGTTCTGAACACATCAAAATGATAAATATAAATGTTTTTTATGTATCTACCCAAATTTCCCAGTCTCATTCGTCACAAAACAGTTGCCACTTTGTACTATAGTACAATAAGCAAATAGATTTGGTATACCAAATCTAGCAACACTGCGGAGACGAGTCTTGGAAGGGCGATAGGTTAACACGTAATGCGATTTCAGTACAAGATTGAACTTGTTGGAATCATTTGTTTGTTCTTTGTGACTGTTTTCGTAAACCGAGTTTTTCTAATGCGTTTTAAAAATGAGTGACATTAATTTTGAGCAACGGTGTGCTATCAGGTTTTGCTTCAACACGCCTACGGAGACGGTGTTTTTTTCGGTTTTTCGGTGGTTTAAGGCATTATCAGAAGGAAGAGAGTCGATTGAAGATGAACCACGCAGCGGAAGGCCTTCATCTTCAAGAACCGATGAAAATGTCGATAGAATACACGATCTTGTCGATAGAATGACACTTGAGTCATTGTGAGTTTTTCTCTTCCCGAGATTGAAAAATCACACCTCAAGGGACGTCATTTTGGTACCATAGAAAACATTCAAACGGCTGTAACCGACCAGTTGAAGGCTATTCCAGTATATGAGTTCCAGCACTGCTATGAGGAATGGAAGAACCGTCTCCAGCGCTGTGTGGCTTCCCAAGGAAGTTATTTTAAAGGAGACAAGACTGAATTGTAATTCTATTCGAAAAAAATCTCATTACTTAATTTACACACCTCGTATATTTTGCTCATCTTATTAGATATACCTACTAAATCGCACTGACCAGTCCGATATCTAAATACCACATTATGTTAATTCTGGTGCCAAAATCTCACTCCGTCCAAAATCCTTGTGAAAGATGTTCACATTCAAGATCACCGTTGAATCAAACAGAATATTGAATAATGAATATTTCGTTTTCGAAATATTCGACCGTCCGTCGACTTTTGGGAACCCTGTATATCGACGTTACCTTTCTGTTTCGACCATCTAAATATCTACTACGATATACATACATACGTACGCGAGAAGTCGTTGCCTCTGGATACATTCTAGAATAGTACGTTGTATAACAAGTCCCGTTGCTAGTGTTTGCACCCATTTGCTTTGTTTGCATTCAGACCCATAAGCAACCGCAATCTCCTTAATGATTATAACATGCAGAGGTATTACACTGTGTTAACTGACGAAATCTCTATTTGGTTTTTCCACGGCGCATCTTCCATGACCTTTATAAAGTCAGACTTACACTCCAGTTGGTTTTTAAATGAAAACAAATTATTTTCGTTGTTTGTTTATTTCAGAATCTACCAATAGTCCAACTATGCTACAGTCTTTTATCATTCTTAGGTCATTAATGTCCCTCCTTTCAATTTATTTATTGTTAAATTGTCTGCTTCTTCGATTTTGATAAGTATACCATGCTTTTTAGCTGACTTTTTGCGACTCCTCATCTTCATATCATTGGAGAGTGGATCGAAACTTTCTCCACTCCATTTTTCTTCCATTTCTACCTATCCGAATTTTGTATTTGTTCAGTGTCACTATAAATGATGAACCAAAAATATCTGTTGAAACTGTACTCCAATCATATTCCAAACAAATTTTCTTCACTTCTAACCAAATTCCCTCAGAATATTTCATATCGACGATAGCCAGCACACAAGTTAAAAACGATTTAACTTATTTCATTATATTTAATGGACATCGAACAAGAGCATTATTAATAGCACTCACATTCTCAATGTTATGTTGATGTTCATACATCAACATAACGACTTAATTATGAAAACCAGATGTGAACTCAAAACTGTGCGATATTTTCAAACGCATGTCATTCACCTACTGCGTGACTAATATTTAAAAGCGCTGCATCTGATAGTTTGCTTTTTTTATTTAACCCAGAATGTATATGTTTTGAAAGTTTTTTTTTTGTTTTGTAACTTCTTCTAGCTGACGTTGCTATTGATAAGAGTATCATAGCAGAATAAGAACTTTAAATGGCAAAAAATATACAAGGTGCCCAAAAATATATGTACTCTTTGTATATTTTATCGTTTACTTGATAAGTAAATTATTCATATCTTACCTTAATATCAGCGTAAGATGATTTAGGTGATGAGTATACCGTTTATTATAGTCTTAGTAGTCTATTAATACCGACTGTAAATTATATATAGTACCTGTTTTATGATTTTAAAACTCTCACCCGTTTTGCTTCAGTTGCCCCTGTTGTTATTATACCACCGTAGTATAACAATAAATCTTTGAAAAAAAGTTCACAAGCAATTTTAAATTAGAAAATATGAGGGATCTTGTCTCGCTCTTCGTTAACCTTGAGGATACTGTGAAACGATTTAACGTTACCAACAGTTTCAGAAGTAAATTTTTTATCTCGTTTCGTTTAGAAGCAGCCGTACCAAACCCGAATGGAAAGATAATTGAAAATGTTTATGTTTTCATTTCAATGTCACTCGATTAACAGTGTGGAAACAAAAAAATAACGTAGTTACGTCATACTACGAGGTGTATAAATTAAGTAATGAGACTGACAACGTAGCACCCAATCTAGTAATACTGCGGAGAGGGGACTTGGAAGGGCGATAGGTTAACATGTAGTGCACCTTCAGTACAAGTTTGAACTTGTTAGAGTCATTTGTTCGTTCTTTGTGTGTGTTTTCGTAAACCGGTTTTTTTCTAGTGCGTTTTAAAAATGAGTGACATTAATTTTGAGCAACAATTGTGATGTTCAGGGTTTGCTTCAGACTTGGACACAGCGCAACGGATACTTTTGCAAAACTTCAACACGCCTACGGAGGCAGAGTTTTCAAGAGCCCAGGTTTTTCGGTGGTTTAAGGCATTTTCAGAAGGAAGATGAGTCGATTGAAGATGAACCACGCGGCGGAAGGCTTTCATCTTCAAGAATCGATAGAATACGGGATTGTGTGCGTTCAGATCGTCGGTTGACGACACGAATGATCGGGGAAGAGTTAAATTTGAATCACACCACTGTCCATCAGATTTTAACTAACGAATTGGGGATGAGAATGTGCAAAAATGGTTCCAAAAAACCTTTCGCAGGAACAAAAGGAATCAGGAGAGAAAGGTGTATTGACTTTTGGAATCGATTGAAAATGATCCCCATTTTATGGAACGTGTCATTAATGGTGATGAGACTTGGGTGTTTGAGTACGATCCGGAAATCAAGCGCTAATCATGGAATGGCGCACTTCAAGCTCTCCAAAACCCTAAAAAAACAAGAATTAGCAAGTCGAAGGTCAAATGCATGCTGATTTGCTTTTTGATAGCCAGGGAATTGTCCACAAAGAGTGTGTGCCTCCAGGCCAAACAGTAAATCAACAATTTTACAGAGGGTTCTTGAAAAACTTCGAAAAAGAGTCACGCGTGTGAGACCAAACATCAAGAGCAACTGGATGTTGCATTACGACAATACGCCTTGTCACACAGACATTTTAGTAAATGAGGTTTTACCCAGTAAAAATATTCCTATGGCTCCTCAGCCCCCCTTATTCGCCTGACTTGAGTCCTTGTGACTTTTTCCTCTTCCCGAGATTGAAAAATCACCTCAAGGGATGTCATTTTGGGACCATAGAAAACAATCTAAACGGCTGTTACCGACCAGTTGAAGGCTATTCCAGTATATGAGTTCCAGGACTGCCATGAGAAATGATAGAACCGTCTCCAGTGCTATGTGGCTTTCCAAGGAAGTTATTTTGAGGGACGCAATACTGAACTGTAATTGTATTCGAATAAAAAAAAATTAAAAAATCAGTCACATTACTTAATTTACACACCTCGTATGTTGATATGAGGGGAAAATAATATTCCATGCAGGACTGGTATCGACTTGTAAGCTTTTAGTCAAGGTGTTTGCTCTAAATAAATGTATTTTATTTCCGTTTTGCTGTAGAATCTTCAAGGTTACAGCATAAATAGCTAAGTACTAGGAGAATGACTTTCCAGATATATTTAAAGATTGTGCTTATGTATTACTTCATTAACGGTTAACATTACGGTTTTTTTATGTTTTGCTGCAAACAGGATTGGGATTTATAAATCAGTATGTTATTTTTGTGATATTCCATTTTCGATTTTTTTATATCATGATATCCTTTGTTTAATGTATAAGTTTTTCGCACGTGGTAGTGTACTAAAATGTTTGGAAACAGCTTTGATATTAATCCAAAACAAACTTAGAATCATGAAATTAATGTCTTGGCTTACGCGACGATTAAAAGTATAGTTTAAGTAAACAAAGTCGTTGTATAAGAAACGTGGTTTCAGTTTCATTTGTGTTAGAATTTTTGGAGAAAAGTTTTGAATTTCTAAGTGGAGAAAACAAGATTTTATGGTAAATGCTACAAAAAAGTAACGTTACTATTTTATAAAAATGTACTCCTGCATATCCAAGAGCAAATCTTGGTGAAGATTTTAACATTAGCCAGCAAAGTATTTTTATTTTTTTCACTTTATATGCGTGACAAACACATTTTCATATTTTGTTTTAAAAACATGAGAAAATTTACAGGCTTTTGGTATTCCATAGTCTAACACTAAGCGAAACTTTTAAACGTCTAAACTTTTTTTTTAATGTTCCATGGCTCATTACCAAATTGTCGTCGTTAAAGCTCTCTCTGAGTAACGAATTTGTTGTCGAAAATTTAAGCATCTGAAACTTACAACTTACAAGTGAAAGATACAACTTGGTGTTTTTTGGTTGATTTTTTCGGAAGAAAATTTGCTAATAAACAAATTGTAAAAAAATCTAAAAGGTCCGTTTTTATTCACTCGTTTCGTGAATTCATTTGAACTTTCCAATTTCTGATTTTGCAACAATAATAATGCATTTTTTCTAACCTATTTCAATCGCTTATAAGTAAAAAAATATATATTACATTAAAAGATTGCCTAGGCTCTCCTAATGAATGGATTCTATATTTTCAAAATGCGTTCGAAATTTTGAACGCTCTTTTATATGTAAAAAAAATCAGGTTGCTCAGACCTTTATAGAATTTGCAGAAATTGCGGTTTTTTTTGCCAAGGGCCGATCAGGGCAGTAATCAAAGTGAATGAAAGGTGCTCATGAAGAAACTTCTTTTTTTCAATTATTGCTATTTTTGCAACAATAATAACACATATTTTTATTTCTAACCTCACACCTTCTGTAAAATTTAGTAACCAAACTTAAGAATTTCAAATTCAGTAAGGCATTTTTATAAACCAGAAAAAAACTAATAATTGAGTCATTATAGTTCATTCAAAATGCGAGGTGAAACGTTGCAATTTACGCCACAAATAGAGACTTCAAATATACATTTCTTGGGTCACTGGACAAGGCGTGAGCAAAAAGAATGTAGCCAGGATCATACTTATACGGTGATGTTGAGGAGAATGGCCAGGTTTGGCACTCTTTCCTGGTTTCAGCACGTATAAGTTCGTTTTGGTTGAACTAGGAATCCCAGTTAGCAACACAGGAACGTCAACATCTTCGCTGATCATAAATCCACAATCGAAATTGGGAGATTGAGGCAAAGCTGTTGTCACAATGAGAACATCAGCATCCTCTGCTGCCTGTAACATATTTATGGTAGTCCATAAAACATCAATTGACAAAGGATTTTTTGGGATGTTGGACAAATAACGATCTGCTAATTTTCTGCCGACGTTTCGTCCAATTTACTTAGACTTTATCAAGGCTCAATTAGTGTTTTTTGAAATACTGGTCTATGTCATACCAAAGATTGATCTTTTTCTCTACCTGTAGGTACATGTGTTTAAATATTTTTGCTAATGTTGTTATATTTCTTTCTTTTGTTTTTATAACAACACTACACGGATAAGTGCCTAGGCTCGATTTGAACATATTTATGCAATTCGTTTCGAAGTGTGTTTTCAACATCTAGACTAGATTGAATTTGTTTTTTCTCATTACCCAAAAATTTTTCTGGGACACAGCAGGAGGAAGAGTTATTTTTTTCGAAGGTGATGTCTACTGATGTGTTCAATTTTGAACGGCGAACCCATCTAAATTCGTCGATTTTCAAACTTCGGTAAAATATGAACCACATGACATACAATTACTTATGACAACTGCATTTTGTAGAAAATTTTGTCTACTTTAATTTCGGAACGTATATAATTTCTTGTAGCATGAATCGTTTAGGTGGTATAAGTAAAAAACTAAAAAAAAACGCGAAAATTTCGTGGTTTTTCGCCTGCCAAAAGTTCTTCCCCGGCTTTCGAGGTCGAAGACAATCCTAGAAAGAAAAATAATTTGCCATAATTAATGCAAGCTGAACTCTTCTGAGGCTACGCATCAACTGGTCTATATATTTTATTTAGAGGTTTAAGAAAAAGTAATTAAAACCTTTCAATTACTTTGTAATCTGTTTTAATTTGAAAAATTTAGCTTTTTAAAAAAACTTGCTAAAAGGGGCGTTTTTTGCATTTTTGGGGGTGTTCTTACCATATTAGGGGACCCCAATTTTCGTAATCAGCGACACAAGAAATGTATATTAGAAGTAGTCTCTATTTGTGGCGTAAATTGCAACGTTTCACCTCGCGTTTTGAATGAACTATAATGCCTCAATTATTAGGTTTGTTCTGGTTTATAAAAATGCCTTACTGAATTTCAAATTTTTCGCACTTCCCAAATAAATAACATTAAATTCTAAGGGAAATAAAAAAAGTTCATGAAATTACGATTAATACAGCCGCGAGGGTCGAATCGTTTCCATTTTTCCATCACTGTGCGGCGACTTTAAAAACGTGTCGCGAAGTCGTCGCACTACCCCGATTGCCCCCGCGGTCATCGCTCGCGGGTGGGGGTTAATAAGCACGTGAAGAAGCTCCATGTGCAACTTGAGGAAATTACGTCGGCGTGTACAGCCGACGAGCACGTCGTGTGACGTAGAACATCGTCAGGGAGACGAGGCAGGTTACGGTAGGGCATATTGCATACACGATACACGGGGTCGGAATAAATACACCGGTTTATTTACCTTCAGTCATGCTGTCCCGCGTCCCGGGGGTCTGAGGGTCCACGCTCGCAGGCGGCTGGTCTCGGCAGCGTCGGCATAACCAATTAATTTTTATTTTGTTTATTATCACCGGTTTATGATATGTGAGTCGTCGTTTCTAGCGGGCCGACGCACCACCTCACCGTTCATCTACAGTTCTCGGAGCATACTACACGCCGCACGACGTCGGTTGCACGACGTCGACGTCCATCTCGCGCCGCCTCACAGCGGCGATCAGTGGCGCTCGTGACGCGCCCGGGCGCCGCCCCCCTCCCGCCCCGGACCCGCTACACTATACGAGATCGACGCCGAGTCACATCTTCCCGTCTGTAAGTTGATGTACTCGAACAAGTCTGCGTACAGATAACTTGAGCGTGAGAAACATTGGATCAAATGATCATTTTAGAGTATATCATTCCAAGCACCTTGTATCTGAAGACGAAGGTCGTTGAGACTGCCTGAGGGTTAGAATAAATGCGAGCACGATTAACTGGAGTAATAGTCCAGTAGGCAGGGAGCTAAAATTATCAAAAACTGTTCGTGAAGGATATAAGGCTAAGTTTGACGGTTCCCTATGTATTTTTTTTTTTGCGTAGAACACATTGCGGGGGTCGTAGAGCTGAAACCGTCCTCGTAGAGCTGAAATTAACAATTTGCGAAAAAATTGTATTCTATTGAATTTACTAAGTTTTAAGCCCAGCCCGAAGTCTCCAAGTGCTATTGTTAACTTTGTAGGCTTTTTTTTTGTAACTTCATACCACAAATAGCAGTCCCCTCCAAGAAATTTCATGATCATAGTGACCCTACTTTCCAGGTAAAAAAAAAATAGTGAAAAAAAGCACTTTTTCAACTTCAGCAGTCATTTGCAAGTTAACTTGGAGATTCGGGTTGGACTTGAAATTTTGGAAATTCAATAGGCTACAACTTCTTATATATGCTGGGGATATAAGCGGAAATGTGAGAAAAAAGGCGTTTTTTTTTTCACAAATTGTTAATTTAAAAAATTAGCGGACGGTTTTAGCTCTACGGACCCCGCGCATTGTGTTCTACGCAAAAAAAAATACATCGGGAACCGTCAAAACTAGCCCTATATGTTTCAAGAACACATAAAAATATCTGTTTACTGGACTATAAGGAGTAGGCATAGAAATGATGGGTAATACGGACGCCATAGACACTCTTCGTTCTAAAGTTTTCCACAGCTCGTGTTATGGAAAATCCGTCTCTTACCGCCAACATTGTCAGATGACTGTAGTCCTTCTAGGTCGTCCTGATCCTCAGCGACCCCATGCACACCTTCTCCAGACCACCTGACCCAACATCTTGAAGCAGTTGTCAAGTTTACGGTCTTACATGGTTGACAATGTCCTTCCCTAACAGAAACTTTGACCTCTCCCACACCAACATTCCGACCACGTTCAAAACACTGGATGATTCGCAATGTCAATATTTCATCAATATCATTTTCTTCATGCAATATCAATATTTTTTTTATATGGATTCGTCAGTGTAGCTTTCAGCAATACTGGAGCTCTTCTATCTACCGTGCCGCTTGGTTGTTGTAACATCCGCATCTTCATTCGCCACTAAAGAATTAAGACACTTTCGTAAACGCCCTGTATATGAGATACTGTTACGTTAATCCCCGTATACCTGCATTTCAATGTAATTTGGACGGATTAGATTCTGGGCTTAATGGCGTAAACGGGGGAAGAGTGTTGAGAGTAAAAAGGGTGTTAGTAAATAAACCAGTTAGAGTTTTGAACAAAGGATTTATGTGTGCATAACGGGTAAAGTATAATGTATTGTTCACGCTTTTCGACGCCCTTCCTCAATAAAGGGAATACATAAATAAAATACAATAGGGAGATGATATTCAAAGGCGGTAAAGGATGTTGTGACTTTTGACTTTTTTTTTAAATTCTGGTAGGATTATAGCTTGTCAAATTATATAAAATTGCGATGTTTTCAAAAAATCGTAAATAACTCCTAAAATATAATTCTTGAACTCATATTCGTACTCACTTCGGAGTAGGAGGATATACTGCCTAACTGAACAATTTAAAAAAAATCCTAGACGTGAAAACTTTCTAGAATTTAGAAAGGCCATAAAATTCAAGACCTGTAATTTTCGTAAAAATCACTGTTCATGAAATTTCAATAAAACACAGTGAGTTCTATATATTTATTATTATGTGTGGGGTACAAAATTTTTATGACATTTTTAGTTCAACTTTAGGAATTTTTCATGTCCTCATACTCCGAAGTGAATATGAGTTCTTTGAAAATGATTTAATATTTTCGAGTTATTCAGGATATTTTGAAATCATCGCAATTTTACTTTTTCAGCGATACATTTTCATGCAATCTACATATCACCCTCAACTTGTGCTTATTAGATGCAGAATTTCACAAGATTTAATCCTCTTAGAGGCAAAACATTAATAAACACTCTAGTACAAAAATTTTCATCAGGAATTTAAGCAATCTTCAAAAACTGGGGATGCGGTGAGACTTTCGTTGTTGACTGTATATTATTTCTTATGCCTACAGGGTAAGAAACAGATTTGTTAATTCAATTTTTCTACCGTATTCTCTGTTAATTTTAGAAACTTCGTTTTCCTTGAATAATACATATTCTATATAGTATGTCCCACATTGGTTGTGCATTGTTATCTCAGTTATTATTGAAGATAGAAGTTTTGTAGGATTTTATTACCTCTTCAGCTTTTTTCTCAAATTCGATTTATCTGTAAGCGTTTTTCGAGATATTTAAAAAAAACTGAGAAAGTGCGGTTTAGAAAATATATATTTTTAATTACTGGACTTTAGCAAGCAAGTACATTGGACACTTTTTTAAGATGCTTTCGCTGACGTTATGAACATATTTTTGTTGTAGTTAAAACCATTAACTCTGATATTTCTTACGGATGCCATATTTGATTATTATGTGGTTAAATAGTGCTCAAAATTTGATTTTTACAACATGTTGCCTCCTGTGAAATTGCCATTACTGTTGTCATTACTGTCTTTTATTAGCTAGTAATAGTGGGCGTGTATATTTCTGAGGACCCAGTATACGTCGTGTAACATTTATAATATCGAGCCATCCAAAAAAAAAGCGTCATCAAAGTTAGCCGAATCAAAAGACATATTTCTATTCTATCTTAAATATATAACCTTATTTAATTGTCAAAGCTGTCACCTTATCTGACAGCCATTATTTATTTTACAATTGTGACGTCACTTATCAAAAGTTTGACATAACCGAAAAGCTCCGACATGACTTTTATTTCTATCTCTCTCGTTCATAGCCAGATTTGAAGACGTTTTTTTTAGATGTCTCTTTAGAATGTTTTTCACAGTCTCTTTTGTCGTCAATACACAACCACAGCCGTGTATTTTTGATACACTTTTAATCAACTTTGATAAGTCACTGTGTACAGTTGGTAAACAGTTACATAACGTTGTGCAACCTGGTAACGGTACCTCTGGGACGTAATTATTCCAGAACTCACGAAATGGTTGGTTATCGGTACATCGCAGGTAGTTAGCATTAAAAGTATGTCGAATATAAACTGAGTTTTCAAGGGCATACCCTCTTTTTATTTTTATATTTCACACAGGCCCGAATGTAAGTTTTAATATTCCTATCTGACAATTAGGATGTGGAAATGGAGAACAATAACTGGCACTTATTTTAACTGGCACAATAACTTTTTATATTTGGATTTACTGCCGCAGCTGCAGGATAACCTCAGGATCTTTTCTGCGGAAAAAAGAACTTTTAATTAAGGGGTGGACTGACTTATCTCCAGATCTGATGGCAATTAAAGAACCTCACTTAGGTATGACGTTCTGTTGTGCCTTGCTTTCTACATAGCCGCAGTATCTTTCAAACAAATTCCATTTTCTTAATCTGGGTCAAAAAGGGCACGCTTCCGTTTTCACTTAATAACCGGACATACATATATACGTACGTGATGGACTATATTAGGCAGCGATCACGAAACTGGAATGGCGACATACCGTGTGAGCCATTTAAAATGGCCTTCCTGTGATTTTTTTGTTGACTGAAATTCGAGAAATTATACTAGCGATTTTTATATAAGAATACACTTCTAAATTCAGCATTCCCTAAAATGGGATCTGAAATATTTTTAAAATGTTTGGTAAAAGTTTTATGAGGTGTGTAAATTATGTTAGGTAATGAGACTGTTTTTTTATTTTTTTATTTTATTCGAATTGAGTATTGTTTACTTCAAAATAACTTCCTTGGAAAGCCACACAGCGCTGTAGATGGTTCCTCCAATTCCTCATAGCAGTGCTGGAACCCATAATACTGGAATAGCCTTCAGCTAGTCGGTTACAGTCGATTGAATGTTTTAATGTTTTTCTATGGTCTCAAAATGACGTCCCTTGAGGTGATTTTCAATATCGGAAAGAGAAAAAAGTGACAAGGACTCAAGTCAGGCGAATGAGGAGACTGAGGAGCCACAGGAATGTTTTACTGGCTAAAAACTCGTTTACTGAAATGGCTGTGTGACAAGGCGCATTGTCGTAATGCAACATCCGGTTGTTCTTGATGTTTGATCTCACACGCATGACCCGTTTTCGAAGTTTTTCATAGTTATAAACTATACTAAAAACTAAACTAAAAAAAAAAAAACTAAAAAATGTTCTATTCTAAATGTTATAGTACGTGCACTGGACCTTCGAAAGTATACACGACCACTGTTATTAGCTAGTAAAAGATAGTAATGGTAAATCCCTAAACGTCTTCGCGAGTTTCACAGTAAATGTCTGGTATTCCCGAACCACCACAGCAATTCTTACTCGTGACATGGTTGGAAGCCGTTTTTCATTATGCCGAGTATTTCCGTCAAATAAGAGCTGTTAATTTGGTTAATTAACTGAAATAATTTAAATATATGTACATATATTGTAACAAATAAATTTAACAGAATGAAAATTATTTATTGATAATACGAACAATATCTTTTAGTGTACTAACCCGTACTGGTTAGAGACAACCCTCGCGTGTTACATGCATAGAAGTCTAAACTTTCGGGTATTGGCAAGCCATCTAATCTACCGTTTTCATGTAACCGTATAAAATATAATTGCTGCGTTCTGGTGTCTAAATTTTAATTAATCCCGGTTTTAGGTTCTAATTCTCAATTTGTAGGGACTGAAAGGCACACATAAACTATGGTATTTAAACTGAAAGCGGATGTATAGGGTTATGTTTAAATAATCTACTGGGATACTGAAATGTGAAAATAATATTATATGCATTTATATACAGGTTATTTCATTTTACGTTGCAACATTTGTTTTTTTGGTGCACCACGCTGTTGGTGGCCATTCGATCGCAGGTAAATATAATATGAGAGGAGCTTTAGTCTAGCGACGTGGTGACGTCGGTGCATAAACGCTGTAGGGATTAAGGCACCCTTGCTATAGTTTTTCGTAAAAATCGCTGTTCATGAAAATTGAATAAAACAGCGAGTTATAAAGAGATATTAATCCGTTATTTTTTTATTTACTATTTGTTCAAAATCATGTTAGTATTTTGCGTATCGACCTATTGGGAAAAACCGATAGGAGGGCGGAAAAAATAACCCGAATATTTTCGTGTTTCCCTGCAGTGACAGCCGTATTTGTCGCATAAATTACTTCGTCTCTTTCCCGGTAATAAAATAATTCATATCTCGTGTCGCAACTTTGGGTAATTTAATGCATTCCGTGGGCATTCGGTGGAGGTAACAGAGCTTGAGTTATGACTGGCTCTTCGCCGAATAATTTTGATAAATATAATCGCCTTTTAAAATCAATAGGAAGGATGAAAATCATGATTACTTGTCCGCTTATGAAAAATGATTTTATATAAGAAACGGAATCGACCTTGGTAAACATATACAGGGCCCGGAAAAAACATGGAGTAGCTGCTTGTTATGAAACGCTACCTTTGTGCTACATTATTGAATTTTCTATTTGTGAAAAACAATCATTGATATCTAATCTTAAAAAATAATAATAAAAAGACCAAATCTGCCCAAATAAGACTGACTTGTATTGGCAAAAACATCATCTCATTGCACCAAATACTCGATAGAAACTTGATCACAAGGGATAAAATCAGGTAACCTGCCGGCTGTTTTAAATCTCTTCTAGGTGCCGTTTACTTGTTTAGGAAATATTATCCAGAAAATTTTTTGACCACAACTCTTGAGTTCATGTACTTACTAGAAAGATAAAAGTTACTGGTATAGGAAAATTATTGTTTTGTAGCAAATGTATTTTGTAGAGACGGTTTTTTAATAATTATTCCAATGGGCAGTAGCAGTGTGTCATGGCCTAGTTTTAGATTAGATAGTTATGGTGTTTCAGGTGCAAATTGTCTCATCTTTTTGGTTTACTGATAACAGGAATGCAGCAAATTTTCCTGAGTAATACGGAAATACATTCTCGAATTATACATATATAACTCCTAATAGAGAATTCTAATGTGACTATAAACTGACGATATTAGGAGCACAGAAATGGAAAGGTGTATTTTTTCCCCAAGAGTATTCCTTTCAAATTCCAAAACAAGAGGGATTTGTTCATTACGATTTTATTTTAAATGTTTCTATACAGTAGCGACTGAAAAGTCAATAAAAATAACAAATTATCAAACAAAATGTATTAGTAAACAACACAGTAATCTTCCTTTCATTGTAGTATTTCTGTGTAGTTTAGGAGAGACGTGAAGGCCCAAAGTCGAAGTACAGCTACGTATAAAAAAACAGTTGTCCCACAACTTGGGTCAGTCTACGTCCTCTTGCTGGGAAATTTCCAGTCCACCAGTGACGGCTGGTGGTTAGAGATTAAATTAAAATTAAATAATAAAAAAATCGGATGAAGCTCCATTGATTTGTAAAATGATTCTTGTATTTATTTGGCAATATTTAGTAAAATAGTTGGCAATATTCTTCAAGTTTCATCAGAACTGTTGAAATTGTTATACCTACTTATAATTAGAGCTCGGATGTTAATAATAAATAGGTTTCCACCTCAATCGGTCAAGTCGTTCAAAAGTTACACGATCACCGATCTCCCGTATGTCACTGATTTGCAGTAGACATCAAGTAATAATTAATTTTCTGTATAATTTTTTTCCGTGAATTTTTCCGATATTTTAATAGTTATTCTGCTATTCGGGGCGGAGGCGAATCCAACAGATCAAAGATCATAAAAACCGGTCCAGCCGTTCTTGAGTTATAAATGGTGTAACTAACACGACTTTGTTTTTATATATTAAGATTTAATTGACAAAGCTGTTACAGTATAACCGCTATTTATATTTATCTCGTTCATAGCCAGATTTGACCCTTTTTTTTGGGATGACTTGTTATAATATTCCACTCGCGTTAAGACCGGTCCTGGAATCTATTATTAAACTACGTTATAATTATATATATGCTCTAATTATAATTATATCTTTACGTATTTATTTGTCATCAACAGTTAAGAACTAAAATTAGCTAATAATCTAAAAAGACATACAAAAAATAGTCTTCAAATTCGGCTATGAATAGAGAGATATAAATAGCCGTCACGTCGAAGCTTTTCGGTTATATCAAACTTTTGACAAGTGACTTTCCAGAATTGTAAAATTGTTTTTGGATGGCTCGATATCATTAAAAAACTATTTAATAATATAAATTTGCAGAGGCAAGTTTGCACTTTTTTCAATAAAATGCAAAAGTCAATGAGTTTGCCAACAATCGAGCTGTTTTAGTTTCTCCTCAACAAATACGTAATATAAAAGGACTGCTTACATGGATATGCCCCAATTATTTACTTTGTAAAGCAAATATATCATTAACTATAACGATTAATAAACAAGAACTCCTTAAACAAATATAATTAAACTGTAATTACTCACTCTGAATAGTCGAATGGATAATTCCTGCCAGTATATGATTAATTTCACACGACAAGTATTAAAGAATCCCCGAAAGGTCATCCTAATGCCTGAAATTTGATGCTCTGGTTATGATTATTACAGCAATAAAACACTTGATGGCTGCACTGCAAATACAATTAGCCTTAACTGTCATCACCGAATCAATCTATACAGTCTTGAATTTTTTTGGCCACTTGTCAATAGGCTATGTCCGAACACTATCTCGGAAACGCTTTAACATAGAAAAATATGTTGAATAGAAAAGTGATTGTGTTTAAAATGGTGTATTAACCATTTTATTTTTTATGTATATAAATACAGATTATGCAACTTTAATTTTACAAAAATTAAACAAAAAAACAAATTTAAATCTTCAAACTATGCACCATTGATATCCTGACCAGTGCACAAGACGCTCAAGAAAATCTTGAACTATATTAATTGAAATTAACAAAATGTTTGACATTCTCAAATATGGCGAATGCGCCAGTGAAAATCTTAGAATCTCTAAAAACGTCATATATACGTTCATATAATTCTTCTGAATTATTCATGAAGACTTATAATTCCCCTAAATTATCAAAATGCACAGGTACACAGGTTTCTACTTACATGTTTTGTATGACTTTGGGCCAACGAACTATCGATTTTCTTAGTAAACACGCTACTGTCTAGTATTGCTTTTCTACTAGACAGGTTGGCATACTTTATCATTTTTTTCCTTTTCGCTGCAAAGTAGCGCTCCAGATTTTACAAGATAAGGGGTAAAACAAATTAACTAGCACAACGCATGCAGTTCGTGAACCCGAGCTTTTGTGTTGCAGTTGCTTTTGGTAAAATTGCAGGCAGCATACATAACAAGAACCTTTAGAAACTTTGCCTTCTAAGTTTCGACATAACTAACAAATAAAAAAAATAATTGGCTGCCATTTTGTGTGATAGAAAATGAAACAAGATGTCGTGATAAGTGATCATTAATCATGATTTCTGGGGCAGTTAGGGACAAAAAAATATAGAAAATGTCATGAGTTAACTAGATTTAAAAACATTACACCATCAGTATTTTTCTTACCCACTTTTTTGAGGTTGAATTTAAAATTTAATGAGGTTGATCTTAAAAAATCAAAACTCTACCAGAACTCAAAACTACAGAAATTCACAAGCTGTAATTCTATCAGGAATAAAAAAAATACATCAATACTGTTGTACAAAAATTATCCGAATTTAAGCAACCTTCAAAAAGTGGGTGTCTCATGACTTTCATTGCTGACTATGTATACAGGGTGTTTCTTAACTTCATGTCACTGCTTTTGGGAATGTATCTTCTCTAAAAATTAATGTTTCTTCCTACGAAGATGTGAAATGAATGAAAACGTTATTCGACTATAATTTTTAATTTACAGCAATACGAGGTGTGTAAATTAAGTAATGAGACTGGTACCGTAGCGCCCGATCTAGCATCACTGCGAAGACGGGACTTGAAAGGACAGTAGATTAACATGTAGTGCACCTTCAGTACAAGTTTGAACTTGTTAGAGTCATTTGTTTGTTCTTTGTGTCTGTTTTCGTAAACCGTTTTTTTCTAGTGCGTTTTTAAAAATGAGTGACATTAATTTTGAGCAACTGTGTACTATCAGGATTTGCTTCAGACACAGCGCAACGGATACTTTTGCAAAACTTCAACACGCCTACGGAGACAGTGTTTTTTCAAGAGCCCAGGTTTTTTGGTGGTTTAAGGCATTCTCCGAAGGAAGAGGAGTCAATTGAAGATGAACCACGCAGCCTTCATCTACCAAAACCGATGAAAAAGTCGATAGAATACGGGATCTTGTGCGTTCAGATCGTCGGTTGACGACGAGAATGATCGGGAAGGAGTGAAATTTGAATCACACCACTGTTCATCAGACTAACGAATTGGGGATGAGAAAAATCTGCGCAAAAATGGATCCCAAATACCTTTCTCCAGGAACAAAAGGATCAGGAGAGAAAGGTGTCTTGACTTTTGGAATCGAGTGAAAGTGATCCCCATTTTATGGAACACTGATTATATGAGACCTGGGTGTTTGAGCACGACCCGGAAACCAAGCGCCAAAGCATGGAGTGGCACACTTCAAGCTCTCCAAGACCCAAAAAGCAAGAATGATCAAGGCTAAGATCAAATGCATGCTGATTTGCTTTTTGATAGCCAGGAAATTGTCCACAAAGTTTGTGCCTCCAGGCCAAACAGTAAATCAACACTTTTACAGAGGGTTCTTGAAAAACTTTGAAAAAGCGTCATGCGTGTGAGACCAAACATTAAGAACAACTGGATGTTGCATCACGACAATGCGCCTTGTCACACAGCCATTTCAGTAAACGAGTTTTTAGCCAGTAAAAACATTCCTGTGGCTCCTCGGCCTCCTTATTCGCCTGACTTGAGCCCTTGTGACTTTTTTCTATTCCCGAGATTGAAAAATCATCTCAAGGTACGTCATTTTGGGAACATAGAAAACATTCAAACGATTCTAATCGACCAGCTGAATGTTATTCAGTTCTATTCATATAAAAAAAAATTAAAAAAACAGTCTCATTTTAATCTAATCTAATTTACACACCTCGTACATCAGTTATAAACTCAAAAACTATTAAATGTTAATGAGTATGTTTCTGAAATAACCTACTAAATTAATGTGTAACATTTGTACATGCAAGCACGTCCCTGTTTTCTCCAAAAGGTTCCCTAAGCCTCGGTTATGAAGCAAAAAACTTTGGGATTTTACCCTTCTTAATCCCTTTGACCCTATGTAACAGAGTCAGCAGAATACACCGTATTAACAGGTACATCCTGCATGGCAAGCAGCATCATTCTACTCCTTTTAACAACACATACCAAAAAAATTGGAAAAGATCGATAAACAATTTCGTAATTGAATGAAAGCTGACCAACCGCACCCCAATTGATCAATAGATATTACATTTTAATGTCATATCCGATACGTATATTTCTTGTTTTACATACTATTGTCGGGAACAAAAATCAAATCCAACCGTAAGATAAGCACGAAGGCTAAAATTACAAATTATTATTAGGTAACTCCCAGTGACAGCTGGTGTAATGTTTACAGGCTTCTGCACCTTCAAATAATATTTTTTATTTTCAAATTTTAATCGTAATAAAAGTAGAAACTAGTTACCTATATATTTGTCGCTACGCTGCTCGCGCTGTTTAAAAACACGCCACATATTCAGTCAGTTCTCGTTCCACCACGACGTAGAGATTATCGCATGTATGTAAGGTGTACCACTGTACGCGTAGCATCGTAAAATCTTCAACATATATTGCGTTTGAGGCCGTCAACTGTTTTTTAATAATTTTTAGAAAATCATACTAGACTACTCTAACAAATTTCCACCTACGTTCTGCCAAATATAGAACTATAGACCGAATAATGTGTACCACAACATCTTAATAACTTATTATTTGTGGTTCAGCGGGACGAAAGCAATCGATAGTCTATTGATGTTCAGCTTCTGAATAAGGAAAGCCCATACAAAATGTACACCTATTCAAGAATAATCTTGCCGTCACACAATAGATCGAATACCGGCTATAGGGTATATTTCGCTTATAATAAGGTGTTATATAAGAAGCACAAAAGGTGTAAAAAGTTTGATAGCCTAGGGCGTCAAATGGTTCACGGAAAATATGCGTACTACGTGGCTAATGCATGAGACATTTATGGCTTAGAATATAGATACAATGATGACTTTAATAAAGGCATACGGAAACACTTTCGTAACAAGAGGTTTTAGTAATGAATAGAGCACGTGGGTTAATAATAGATTCCAGGGCCGGTCTTAACGCGACTAGAATATTGTTATAACGAGCCATCCGAGAGAAATACAAATAGCGGTTATGTTGAAGCTCGAAATGAAACGTTGTTGTTGTTACAATTGCAAAATAGATAATGGCTGTCACATAATGTAACTGAATTGACGATTAAATAAGATTACAAATTTAAGATCAAGAATAGAAGTACGTCTTTTTTTCGGTCGGCCAACTTTGATGACTTTTTTTTAGTATTAGTTAACCTGCGCTATCATTCGTGTGCATGAAACGTCGAATAAGTTTGTAAAAATGTCGGGGCAGCGTCCGTCATGCATGTTACGGTGGAGCGTTCGATAAACAATTATGCGGAACTGACCTTTAATAGCACTGCACTGCGTTGCACCGCGTGTGACGTGGCGCGTAAAAACAGATGTTTTTTCAGCACGTTGTTACAGACAAACATAAAGCTCGTGTAAGTGGTGATATGAATGCGCGAGACAGGCAAAACAATTAAATTTGAATTTAGTAAAAATGAAGGTAGCGTGTAATATTCCATTTGCCAAATAATATCATCCCGAGTTCAGTTCAAGTTGTCCAGAACGCTGTGAGTGGAAAGTACGCGAAGTTAGTTTACCTGCAGAAACAACTGTTAGACGATTTTACATAGCACTACTGTGTGAGGGCATAAAAAATATCGTCTCGCAATTGCACGATAAATCTGTATGGTTTAACGTTGACGAAACAACGGATGTTAAAGGACAGAATATATCTAGCGTAGTGGTTGAGGGACTGAATGAGGCAAAAGCCATGAAAGTACATTTTAAAGCTTCAAGGACATATACTAATTTAATCCACGACGTTTGGCACACGGGCTTCACCGAATTGCCGAAACTGTTACTCTAATGTTGACAGTCTAGCCTTGAATGTGATATAGATATTTGTGAAAGCAAGATTCAGAAGAAAAACTTTTTCGGACGTTCTACCAAGGACACCACTACCAGCGTAACCTATTGTGACTCGTTGGGGCACATTGGTACAGGCAGCTATAAGTGACAGGCGCTAGAGCTTAACTCCCGAACATATGGAACAGTTTGTATACAAGTTCTGTGTGTATACAAGTTCTGTGTCTTGTGATTATGGTTCCTTTGCCGATTAGTTGGGCTGCAACAATAACCGTCACATATATAAGGAAAGACCTGTTTAACATTTCGGAACGCACTAATAGTGGTATCCTGGAGCCGTCCCTGGTAAAACACGGATCTATTATTAACCTCCGAGCTCTAGTAATGAGTTTTTTGACTTATTGACTGTTTTAAATAGATTTCACGAAAATTTCCGATTATAAATCTCATTGTTCTCATTGAATTTGCTTCATCAATTGTTAAATAAATACATTTATATTTTATATAATATACATCCAGATAAGAAACAAAATAATTAAATTTGTTTGCTTTTGAGCAACCCTGTATATTAGAAAATTTGAGCCTTAAATATTCATGTATTCAAGATCGATAAAAGCTGCCTTCAGAGACATTAGTCAACGGCATCTACCTAGTATCATGCGAAACATAAAATACGTACCATGTTTGACATTTATAAAAATCAATACATACAGGTACATCATCTCTGACAGGTTCCACAGAACTTTATAGATGGCACCACACCGTGGAAACTCGACTAACTAAACTGGTATTGATATATTGATGTGATTATAGATAAAAGTAATATTTTATTTACGTAAACAGTATTGAAAATTACCCGCTCAAGTTTTTAAGTCTTATTTTGTTTATAAATATGAAATATACATATTTCCACTGAAGGGATCTGTATCCCAAATTGTTTGCTGTGTACTACAGTGCCCCCTATATTAATCAATGAACGATATGTACGTGAGTATAAAATCAATACCTGTTTTGAAGGATTATAGATTTATGTAAATTGCACTCGATATAGAATAACTGTATTTAGGGACAATGTCCAATAGAAATAATCTCACTCATTATTTTTTAGATACTGAGTAAAACCAGTGGTCTTAATTCAGTTTTTAGTCGTGTAGAGTAACTAGACAAAATCCCTCTTTTTTAAAGAATATTTAAAACGATACAGTTTACACAATACGAAAATAAATATTGTATATTTTGGCGGAGGTGCCAATGTAACAAAAAATCTACTCAAAACATAACGGTATATTTTTAAAATCCTTATCATATTTAATATTTATTTTAGGATAAAATAATCTAATGACTAGAAACACACAGTTTTGGCGGATTTGTTTTATTCCTTATAGGAGTGTGTATTAAAGAAAATAACATGTACGTTTTATTAGAATAGTTATACTCTAGATAGTTAGTTTCTTCTTACGTTAAATTTTACTAAGAGGAAGCTTAATACAAAGTGAAATTCTAAATAAAAAGTTATCATTCTATGTTGAAAAGAATCCTTCAATAGGGATCTATCTAAATGTAGATGTTTCCGCCTTATGCAATTCAAATTCTAATTAACTTTTGCTATTTATGATATGTTGTATAAACATCCTATTTGATGATTGATACAGAATAAGCCCGATGGTGTTAAATTTAAAGTTTCATTAGATACAAATTAAAATGCATTATATGTTTCTTAAATTGTTAAAAAAAACTCAATTTTTATAACCATCTTCAGTCCTGAAAGATGACAGTTTATTTACCTACATAGTCATTTAATGTATCTGGACAAATTCTTTCTTTTTAAAAATTATTTTAAAATATACGATATATGCACTTACTGTTTGGAAAAGAAATATTGTACATAAAAATATTGTACCCAAAATATAACGGTATATTTTTAAAATCGTGTCATATTTAATATTTATTTTGGGATAAATAATCTGAAGACTGGAAACACACAGTTTGGGCGAATTTGTTTTATTCATTATAGGAGTGTGTATTAAAGAAATTCACATTTACATTTTATTAGAACAGTTATACTCTTGATAGTTTCTTCTTACGTTAAATTTTACTAAGAGGGAAGCTTAATACAGGGTGAAATTGAAAATAAAAAGTTATCATTCCATGTTGAAAAAGAATCCTTCGATAGGAATATACCTAAAAGTGGATGTTTCCGCCCTATGCAATTCAAATTCTAATTAACTTTTGCTATTTCTGATATATTTTATAAACATCCTAGTTCCTGATTGATACGGAATAAGCCCGATGATGTTGAATTTAAAGTTTCATTAGATACAAATTAAAATATATTATATGTTTCTTAAATTGTTTAAAAAACTCGATTTTGATAACCGTCTTCAGTCCTGAAAAATGACAGTTTATTTGCCTAGTCATTTAATGTATCTCGACAAATTCTCTCTTTTTACAAATTATTTTAAAATACACGATATACGCACTTTCGGTTTAGAAAAGAAATATTGTATATTTTGGCGGAGGTGCCAATGTAACAAAAATATACCTAAAACATAACGGTATATTTTTAAAATCGTGTCATATTTAATATTTATTTTGGGATTAATAATCTGATGACTAGAAATACACAGTTTTGGCGAATTTGTTTTATTCATTATAGGAGTGTGTATTAAACAAATTAACATTTACATTTTATTGTAACAGTTATACTCTTGATAGTTTCTTCTTACTTAAAATTTACTAAGAGGGAAGCTTAATACAGGGTGAAATTGTAAATAAAAAAGTTATCATTCTATGTTGAAAAGAATCCTTCAATAGGGATATATCTAAAAGTAGATGTTTCCGCCTTATGCAATTCAAATTCTAATGAACTTTTGATTTTTTTGATATATTTTATAAACATCCTAGTTCCTGATTGATACGGAATAAGCCCGATGATGTTGAATTTAAAGTTTCATTAGATACAAATTAAAATATATTATATGTTTCTTAAATTGTTTAAAAAAACTCGATTTTGATAACCGTCTTCAGTCCTGAAAAATGACAGTTTATTTGCCTAGTCATTTAATGTATCTCGACAAATTCTCTCTTTTTACAAATTATTTTAAAATACACGATATACGCACTTTCGGTTTAGAAAAGAAATATTGTATATTTTGGCGGAGGTGCCAATGTAACAAAAATATACCTAAAACATAACGGTATATTTTTAAAATCGTGTCATATTTAATATTTATTTTGGGATTAATAATCTGATGACTAGAAATACACAGTTTTGGCGAATTTGTTTTATTCATTATAGGAGTGTGTATTAAACAAATTAACATTTACATTTTATTGTAACAGTTATACTCTTGATAGTTTCTTCTTACTTAAAATTTACTAAGAGGGAAGCTTAATACAGGGTGAAATTGTAAATAAAAAGTTATCATTCTATGTTGAAAAGAATCCTTCAATAGGGATATATCTAAAAGTAGATGTTTCCGCCTTATGCAATTTAAATTCTAATTAACTTTTCCTATTTTTGATATATTTTATTAACATCCTAGTTCCTGATTGATACAGAATTAGCCCGATGATGTTAAATTTAAAGTTTCATTAGATACAAATTAAAATGCTTATATGTTTCTTGAATTGTTAAAAAAAACTCAATTTCTATAACCATCTTCAGTCCTGAAAGATGACAGTTTATTTGCCTACTCATTTAATGTATCTCGACAAATTCTTTATTTTTAAAGATTCTTTTAAAATACACAAAATGCGCACTTACTGTTTGGAAAAGAAATATTGTATATTTTGGCGGAGGTGCCAATGTAACAAAAAATATACCTAAAACATAACGGTATATTTTTAAAATCGTGTCATATTTAATATTTATTTTGGGATTAATAATCTGATGACTAGAAATACACAGTTTTGGCGAATTTGTTTTATTCATTATAGGAGTGTGTATTAAACAAATTAACATTTACATTTTATTGTAACAGTTATACTCTTGATAGTTTCTTCTTACTTAAAATTTACTAAGAGGAAGCTTATTACAGGGTGAAATTGTAAATAAAAAGTTATCATTCTATGTTGAAAAGAATCCTTCAATAGGGATATATCTAAAAGTAGATGTTTCCGCCTTATGCAATTCAAATTCTAATGAACTTTTGATTTTTTGATATATTTTATTAACATCGTAGTTCCTGATTGATACAGAATAAGCCCGATGATGTTAAATTTAAAGTTTCATTAGATATAAATTAAAATGCTTATATGTTTCTTAAATTATTAAAAAAAAACTCAATTTCTAGAACCATCTTCAGTCCTGAAAGATGACAGTTTATTTGCCTAATCATTTAGTGTATCTCGACAAATTCTTTCTTTTTTAAAGATTCTTTTTAAAATATACAAAATGTGCACTTACTGTTTGGAAAGAAATATTGTATATTTTGGCGGAGGTGCCAATGTAACAAAAAACATTCCCAAAACATAACGGTATATTTTTAAAATCGTGTCATATTTAATATTTATTTTGGAATAAATAATCTGATAACTAGAAATTCACAGTTTTGGCGAATTTGTTTTATTCATTATAGAATGTGTATTAAACAAATTAACATTTACATTTTATTGTAACAGTTATACTCTTGATAGTTTCTTCTTACTTAAAATTTACTAAGAGGGCAGCTAATACAGGGTGAAATTGTAAATAAAAAGTTATTATTCTATGTTGAAAATAATCATTCAATAGGGATATATCTAAAAGTAGATGTTTCCACTACATGCAATTCAAATTAAAATTAACTTTTGCTATTTCTGATATATTTATAAACGTCCTAGTTCCTGTTTGATACAGACTAAAACCAATATACGAATAAAAATGCATTATATGTTTCGTTAGATTGTTAAAAAACTCAATTTGTATAACCTTCTTCTTAATCTTCAGTCCCAAAAGATGACAATTTATTTTCCTAGTCATTTAATGTATGTAAACAAATTCTTTCATTTTTAAAGATTATTTTAAAATATGCAATATATGCACTACTTACTGTTTAGAAAAGAAATATTGTATATTTTGGCGGAGATGCCAGCATAAAAAACAGAACGGTGTTTTTTTTGAAATATTTTTGTTGTGGAAAATAATCTGATGATGTATCTGGTGTATATAAAACAAATTAACATTTACATTTTATTATAATAATTACGTATATTTGTAGTTACTGAAAACATGATTAAAATTGGAGAATTGTTTAATGTGGTTTTTATGGAAGTCGGAATGGCCTGCATTTCATTTGAAATTTTCAAGTTTTCAATGTTGTCTCGTCGATTGATATAAACTTTGCATTTTAAATACTCCCCATAGAACAAAATCGTAAGGGAATTAGATCCGGGGAGCGCGCTGGCCATTCAATTGTACCTCTTCTGCCGTCCTGGAAATTGTGCATTTAAATCCTCCCTGATATTTGCCTCATCCTGTTGGATCCATAGTTGTTGGTCAATAACATTATTTTCATCCGGAATGCAGTTCTAGGTCTATTTAGGGCAATCTTTAACGCAACCAGTTACTTGAAATGTAACTTGTTGGCTTACTGTTGATTGGTTTAATGGATATTTGTTAGGGTACGATTCATTAAACAGTACACAAACTTGGTCTTAGGATCTCTTAAAATTTCAATTCTTTGCGTCTTACTCAAGCGATCCATTTCTTTATGTAACAGTATCAAATTTTTAGTGAACAATAAAGAGAAGAAGTTGCTGTTACAGATATTGAGAGTAAACTTACGAGTTGTCGTTTAACAAAATAAAGCTGGTCACCAGAACAACCAAAGCATGACAAATAAGCCGATGAAAAACTTATTCAGGACATTTTTTCATTTTTAAGGTTATTAAAAAGTTACAGGTATTATGCGAGACCTTTTTTGCCACGCTGTATATGCTCCATTTTATAAAAATGTGACTAAACCGGTTGTTGTCCTGTACCCGTCAAGTGATTGCAGCTTGGAAAGCTGTGCTACCGTGCGCCTGCCCACAAAACCACGTGGAATTGAAGTATCCGTCCCAAAAGTCCAAACATTCCCTCCCAAGCTGCTAGATCGCAGCTATGTCGGAATAATGTCGTTGGCACTTCTCTCCGACCCCAATATTGATCTAGAATAGGACAAGCAGGCGTTTGCAACAACTACATAGCGGTAGTGGCACCGTCGCCATGGCGACGCTTTCCGCAACATTACAGACCCTATGACGTAACGAGCGCCAGTACGTCTCCGAAGGAAGGGTTAGGGGCAAGCGGCAGGCCTAGGCAGTATCATTCACGAATCCGGCGCACGCGCAGTCACTCGCCACGTGTTGCACGCGCGTGCGCATTGGCCTCCGCCGTCTTAACCTCTACAATAACGTTCTTTAAGACTGTCTATATACCGACAACTGCGGTAAAAAAGACGTTATTCTCTAGTGACATTTTAAAATAAATGTGGGCCATCGAGGTGTCTTTTTTTTAAACTCACAATGTACAATAAAAAACTGTCCGTTTCGCTCGCGATATGTCAGCTAATCACATTTGAAAACATGGCGATCTAGGAGGAACTATTAGAAAACTTGTTTAAGAAAATTTGGAAACGTTCCAAGGCGGAGGAGGGTCTACGAGCATCTCACGGATTCACACATTCACAGGACATTTTTTTCATTTTTAAGGTTATTAAAAAGTTACAGGTATTATGCGAGACCTTTTTTGCCACAGTATATGCTCCATTTTATAAAAATGTGACTAAACCGGTTGTTGTCCTGTACCCGTCAAGTGATTGCAACTTGGAAAGCTGTGCTACCGTGCGCCTGCCCACAAAACCACGTGGAATTGAAGTATCCGTCCCCCAAAAGTCCAAACATTCCCTCCCAAGCTGCTAGATCGCAGCTATGTCGGAATAATGTCGTTGGCACTTCTCTCCGACCCCAATATTGATCTAGAATAGGACAAGCAGGCGTTTGCAGCAACTACATAGCGGTAGTGGCACCGTCGCCATGGCGACGCTTTCCGCAACATTACAGACCCTATGACGTAACGAGCGCCAGTACGTCTCCGAAGGAAGGGTTAGGGGCAAGCGGCAGGCCTAGGCAGTATCATTCACGAATCCGGCGCACGCGCAGTCACTCGCCACGTGTTGCACGCGCGTGCGCATTGGCCTCCGCCGTCTTAACCTCTACAATAACGTTCTTTAAGACTGTCTATATACCGACAACTGCGGTAAAAAAGACGTTATTCTCTAGTGACATTTTAAAATAAGTGTGGGCCATCGAGGTGTCTTTTTTAAACTCACAATGTACAATAAAAAACTGTCCGTTTCGCTCGCGATATGTCAGCTAATCACATTTGAAAACATGGCGATCTAGGAGGAACTATTAGAAAACTTGTTTAAGAAAATTTGGAAACGTTCCAAGGCGGAGGAGGGGTCTACGAGCATCTCACGGATTCACACATTCACAGGACATTTTTTTCATTTTTAAGGTTATTAAAAAGTTACAGGTATTATGCGAGACCTTTTTTGCCACGCTGTATATGCTCCATTTTATAAAAATGTGACTAAACCGGTTGTTGTCCTGTACCCGTCAAGTGATTGCAGCTTGGAAAGCTGTGCTACCGTGCGCCTGCCCACAAAACCACGTGGAATTGAAGTATCCGTCCCCCAAAAGTCCAAACATTCCCTCCCAAGCTGCTAGATCGCAGCTATGTCGGAATAATGTCGTTGGCACTTCTCTCCGACCCCAATATTGATCTAGAATAGGACAAGCAGGCGTTTGCAGCAACTACATAGCGGTAGTGGCACCGTCGCCATGGCGACGCTTTCCGCAACATTACAGACCCTATGACGTAACGAGCGCCAGTACGTCTCCGAAGGAAGGGTTAGGGGCAAGCGGCAGGCCTAGGCAGTATCATTCACGAATCCGGCGCACGCGCAGTCACTCGCCACGTGTTGCACGCGCGTGCGCATTGGCCTCCGCCGTCTTAACCTCTACAATAACGTTCTTTAAGACTGTCTATATACCGACAACTGCGGTAAAAAAGACGTTATTCTCTAGTGACATTTTAAAATAAGTGTGGGCCATCGAGGTGTCTTTTTTAAACTCACAATGTACAATAAAAAACTGTCCGTTTCGCTCGCGATATGTCAGCTAATCACATTTGAAAACATGGCGATCTAGGAGGAACTATTAGAAAACTTGTTTGTTTAAGAAAATTTGGAAACGTTCCAAGGCGGAGGAGGGTCTACGAGCATCTCACGGATTCCAAACAAAATCACTTCGTGAACCACGTGACATGTTGTTCAGTGATAGCCGCACATAGCTTCGTTCTTCAATAATAACCTAGCAATAAAAGAAGACTAATATCCCGCATGGTCTTTCAAGAATATAAGTCTAAAATAAGCCCGATTTAATGTAAGTAGACTCGTTTGTAGTGGTAGATCATAGGCGATTCGAAGTTTTGTGGGTCATTTCATGGGGGTATCGATCAATTCTGTCGCATAAGGGTATATTGTAGGGTTCGTTCACAATATTGGCGCGCTCGGCTCAAATTTACGATATCGCAACTATATATCGTTTATTCTTACCGTCTCTGCAGTGCTTTTACTATTGTTACCGTTGTCGGCCCACACGGATCGTGCTCAAAAAGCCCGTTGTGCGTCCCCGCGTCCATGAAACCCTCTCCCGCATATCTTCAATGTTAGAAACAGTGCCATGTGATTACTCCGTCAGACCTCAATGCAGGTGGGTCTCGACCAACCAATTACTTTCATTTTCATATGGCAGCCTGTCAAATATTTAAATCGAAATAATACCAGTCGAGGCTTCCTTTTCCGATTAGCGATGGCTTGAGATGCGCTTATGACTTGATTTCACTTATGCAGATGCACTGTTTTACTTTAGTTTCGTATAGCGGCATTTCTTATGGTTTTCGTTTCTTATTGCAGCTCTTTTTTATTCTGCGTTAGAGATTCTTATGTATTTTTTTACTGCATAATTAGTGACGAAGACTAAAAATATACGAGACTGACAATTAAAAATTAATCTAGCTGCAAATGCAACTGCAGTTTCTACTTGCATCCATCTTCGACAAAACTAGGCTTCGATGACCTATTTTTTGGTCGTTCGGCCTTGTTAGAAATTTTAGAATAATTAACAATATATAATTACATATTTCTAATAAGGAATAACATAAACATAAATAACACCGTTTTCCAAAATAAGTCGTTTTGTTGCATTTTTTAAATAAAATTGACATACAAACGTAAAAATATATTCTTTGACATTTAATGCAAGTACGTAACGTAAAGTAACGTAAGATACGCCCTATTTAACCTTTGGTGTTGTCCACCACCATTTTCAAAATATATATGTTTGCGTTAAAGTATTGCGAACCGAAGTGTCTTACTTTACATACATATAAACTATGGTAAAATTAAAAGTCTGACGTATAAATAATATACTCACATATTGAATTTAGTTGCCGTGCTACATATTAATATAATAGGGAGCAGAATTATTAATTCCATGACATTTCCTAAGGATTTTAATTTTTTTCCACAATCATGCAGGTTTTTTTTTAAGTTATGTAACACCATTTTACACATTTTTTCGCCCAGTGACGAAAATGATTGTACAGAAAATAATATTTATTTTATAACAAATAAATAATCTTTATCCACAGTCGTTTCAGAAAATAGCCTTATCTAAGTGACATTTTATCCACTATTGAAATAAAGCAACTTTATTTCACTATAGTGAAAATGATGAACAGAAATCAAACAGGTTTATTTAATTTATTGATGTTACTTTATTTATTGATGTTTAATTTATTGATGAACTTCATTTCTATTAATGAACAAATTAATGTTATTTTCGTCAACAACAAACATATTATCAGGTAATTTTATAAATTAAATTCAGACAATACTTGCTTCGATTTTAGATAAAACGTTGTATCTCATTCCTGTCTTAGTTGTGTTTAACCAAAAGAAAACCAAACATTCGAACTTCGTTTGTGCTTTTGAACATTCTTTCGTGGGTAAAGCACTTTTTTAAAACTTGTGTAATAAATAACTACTAAGGTGGTGTTTGCTACAAACTTATTTTATATACGACCATGTTCATTTAATAAAAAATGAGAACAAACTAACAAAAACGTTGAATTCGCACCCTATTAATTTCAATTTCAATTAAGCTAAAATTCTAGCCACACAGACTTACATACGAGGTGTGGAAATTAAGTAATGAGCCTTTTTTATTTATTTTTTTATTCGAATAGAATTACAGTTCAGTATTGTCTCCTTCAAAATAACTTCCTTGAGAAGTCACACAGCGCTGTAGACGGTTCTTCCATTTCCTCATAGTAGTGCTGGAACTCATATACTGGAATAGCTTTCAGCTGGTCGGTTACAGCCGTTTGAATGTTTTATATGGTCCCAAAATGACGTCCTTTGAGGTAATTTTTCAATCTTCTGAAGAAAAAAGTCGCAAGGACTCAGGTCGGGCGAATAAGGAGGCTGAGGAGCCACAGGAATGCTTTTACTGGCTAAAAACACGTTTACAAAGCGCAAGATCGTGATGCAACATCCAGTTGTTCTTGATCGACCTGGAGACACAAACTCAGTATGCATTTTATCTTCGACTTGCTCATTCTTACTTTTTTGGGTCTTGGAGAGCTTGAAGTGTGCCATTCCATGTTTTGGCGCTTGGTTTCCGGGCCGTACTTAAACACCCAAGTCTCATCACCAGTAATGGCACGTTCCATAAAATAGGGATCATTTTCAATAGATTCTGAAAAGTCAAGACGCCTTTCATTCCTGATGTCCTTTTGTTCCAGCGAAAGGTTTTTTAAAACCATTTTTGCGCAGATTTCTCTCATCCCCAATTCGTTAATCAAAATCTGATGAACAGTGGTGTGATTCAAATTTAACCCTTTCCCTATCATTCTTGTCGCCAACTGATTTGAACGCATAAGATCCCTATTCTATCGACATTTTCATCGGTTCTTGAATATAAAGGCCTTCCGCGGTGTGGTTCATCTTCAATCCATTCTCTTCCTTCTGAGAATGCTTTAAACCGCCAAAAAACCTGGACTCTTGAAAAAACACTCTCTCCATAGGCGTGTTGAAGTATCTGTTGCGCTGTGTCCAAGTCTGAAGCAACACTTGGTAGCACACCGTTGCTCAAAATTAATGTCACTCATTTTTAAAACACAGTAGAAAAAAAAGCGGTTTACGAAAACAGCCACAAAAAAAACAAACAAATGACTCTAACAAGTTCAAACTTGTATTAAATCTAAGGTGCATTACATGTTAACCTATCGCCCTTCCAAATCCCGTCTCCGCAGTGTTGCTAGATCGCGCGCTACGTTGCCAGTCTTATTAACTGAATTTACACATCTCGTATATGGAATATACTTATGTATATAGATGACTCCATGTGTATACTAGACATGAAAGTAATAAAGCATCCGATATGCTAGAAGAGGGTGGAAAATTTTTGCTTATATAGATGGAAATTCCGGTGAATGGACCAAGCAGAGACCCTATCTCGCTACAAATGAATATACTTACTTAATAACAAGAAAACTCGTGTAAAACAAAGGAAGTGAGGAATGTAATAAAAAATGCATCACTATTTAACTCCTAAGGGGCACATTTACACCATTTCTCTCCACCCAGTCCCCATGGCAAATAAATTAATCGAAACGCCGTACCTCTGTTGTTTTACCTCGGAAAAAAATAAGAAACATTTTCGAGTCAACTAACAAAGGCATTAACCAAAATAAACAGTAATTATTTCCTCTTTTTTTCGTCAGCGTATTTGCTCACGTTATATCGTGATTAATTCTGATGTCAATCTTAAATCGAGTTTAAGAAAAACACCGCGGATGCCAGGGCCGTTTCTAGGAAGAAACCCGCTGATATACAGCCCCTAAAAACTACAATAAAAATTGGGAAGCCGTCTCGAAATATTGCGGGAAAAATTTGCTTGTTAATTTTAACTGGATATTAAGGCATGCTAAATTCTTTAAATTATTGTATTCTTAGGTTTGATCTATAGACAGCAACGAAAGTTATGATACCCCGACTTTTTGAAGGTTGCTTAAATTCTGAAAATTTTTGTACAACAGAATTGATTTTTTTGCTTCTGATAAGATTACAGCTTGTGAAATTATGCGTCTAGCAGGCCCAAGTTGAAAGTGATGTATGGATTGTGTGACAAGATATCGCTAAAAACTAAAGTTGCTATGTTTAAAACAAATCGTAAATAACTACGAAAGTATCCTTTTCAAAGTTCTTGGACTCATATTAAAGGGAATCCTCAAGAGTATCTATCTGAAGGCATTTTGAAAAAATAATCCGAGATATTAAACATTTTTAAAATATATATTTTTTTTATGAGAACACAGCACTGTTTTTCAACTACAGCAACGTAAATGTCGATGTATGACATCCTTATAACGCACAAGGTGCTCAAGAAAGTCGTATCGAATAACATCAGTTTATATTAACAAAATGTTTGATATTCTCAATTATGGCGAATGCGCCAATGATTACAAGTTCGACATCGGAAAAACGGATTTCATCCTTAATGAAATATAAAACTGCTAATTTCAAAATGTCGATGCATATAATATTTGTAAACAAGTAGTAAACAAGATTTTTTTCTACACAAGACACTCTTGTGTACCGTCATGATGTCAACAGTGCACAGTATGAATTTTCTTTCATTCTTAGAAAATTTAGTTCCTTAATTTTAAAGACGATTTTTTTAAAAACTTATAAACGTGACTTATATCGATATTTACGTGAAAAAACGTGCTGTTTCCGTCAAAAAAAGTTCATTAAAAACATATTAGTATCCGTTTATTGTACGTTTTTATACTTTTTTTTTCTGAAAGAAACTGATTTGATTTAAATTTGCCAGCCGGGCTAGGGACGGCCCAGGTCAACTCCGCCTGTGTCACGTTTTGCGGAAAACGGCGATAAATCGTTAAAATCAATCCGCCTCCGCCGCCATGAAGGAGCCTTCAAGGGAAAGGCTGCATTAGAGGATTTAAGCGTATTCTGTTTCAATTAAAAAGTCTTACAAACTTCGACCGAACGGTAGGGGCATTTACTATTTGGTGAACTTCATTCATCTCCGTTAAGAGGGCATAACGAGTATGCTATTTATATCTCCGATGAAATTCTGAAACTGAAATGTGTAGGCTGTTTATTCTTGTCAGTGTTCTGAAGTTTATCCTGAAATTCCCTTATAATCTAGAATTATCCCACCGTATATTGGAGTTCTACGTCTCGTATTCACCTTCTGTGAGCAAACAACCAAAAATGTCGAAAATATCCCTTTCAAATGTTTTCCTTGTTCACAATCGCTAAAGAAAAAAATGCATCTATTATCTGCTCTATATACAGCATTGATACACCGTTGGTATATCTAACACATTCTTACAAAATTATCAACCTAACAAGTTGAATTTTATTAACCCTGTAAGTGAACCACAGTTTTCCAGTTTAATATGTGTATATATATTATTTGCACATATACAAAGGACGAATTACTTTGGAAAGCGGGTTCCAGTCCAAAACTCATTTGTCAATGGCTTTAGGAAACAAGCAGTCCGCGAACAAAAAATCGTATTATTGCGCAAGGGAAAGATAAGCATAAAGTTGAGAGTTTCCAAGTTACCGCACACTTTGATAAACTTAAGACGAGACCCAGCATGATTCAACTTATTATCTGCGGACTGTTATTAAAAGTATTTGGAATTTCCTTGAATAGGAAACGTTGAAAATTTGAATTGAAATATGTATTCAAATCTAATTCTGAAGGTGGTTTTGATTTTTTTATAGTAATTGCATTGCACACAGGTAACGCAGTTTTATCAGACTTTCCATGTCTATAACCCGTCGGAGTATAAGCTTGTAACAGTTTTGCTGGCGATAAATGCCTATATCGATCCCCGTTGTAGTATGTAGAGCTCACCTGACCTACAATTCCTTTAGCAAATATAGTCCAACGGAATAATTACTGCCACTCCAACACGCTGTATAGAAAGCTGGAATTTAAAATAGCTTACACCCTAAAATACATCACCAAAATGGAACGAAACAAATGTGAAATTAAACATTTTATTTTGATTGTCCCTTTTATCTCATTTGTCAAAATATAACAAGTTTCAAAAATAAGGTTTGGAGGAGTTTGTATGGATTTTGGTCAAGAAACAAAGAAACGTCGATAGATTTTAAAGAAGCACATAATTTCGAGTCGAAAACATGTAACTATCTATACATAAACCCAGTAATTTCGGAGATACTTAAGGGGGACTTCTACCTTGAGATGTCATTTTTTTAGTCTTTTCTTAATCAGTTGTGTTTTGGTCAGGGAACAACGAGATATTTTTTCGATTACTGCAAAATTACAAAAATGGCGGTAAATTTAAAAAAAATTGTGTTTTTTTTCATTTTTTTCTACAAAAAAAAATAATCAAGATTTTTTAAATGTTTTTATCGAAAAACCGGCTCGTCAGACCCTGGAGAAATGTTTTTTACGCATTCGTGCAAAATTTCAAGACGATAGCTTAATTACAGTGGGCGCTAGAATGTCAGCCATTTTTAAAAACGTGATTCTGAGAAAAACGCGTTTAAAGTTTAAAATGTGAATTATTCAAAGGGGCATATATTTACCGTCGGTCTGCAATGCCTGGTCCGTAAAGACATGGCCGACAGGCCCTCTGCTGACACACAAAAATGAAAAAAACATCGATTTTTTCAAATGTATCAAGGTAGAAGTCCCACTTAATGGTTTTTTAAAAATATTGACAGATATTCGGGTCTGGAAACACTGTCATATTTTTTTTTTTTGTAGTAGGCGCTTATATCATTTTTGGCATGGCGTAAAAACATCAGGTTCTCCGCTTTCTGCATTTAGACTCAAAATTGTGTACTGTTTAGCATTTTTTATGAAACAACGGTTCTATAAAATTTGAATATAATTTATTGCGTTAAAATTTCAACACAATATTGTTTAAACGCACCAAAAACTCACCATGTATATCAGAATGTACACATTCTTCAAAGACACTAAGGTTTGGAGGAGTTTGTATGGATTTTGGTCAAAAAACAAAGAAAAGCCGATAGATTTGGAGAAGCACATCATTTTGAGTCGAAAACATGTAGCTATCTATACATAAACTCAGTAGTTTTGGAAATATTTAATGGTTTCAAAAAATATTGACAGATGTTAGGGTCTGGAAAAACTGTCACATATTTTTTTTTTTTTTGTAATAGGTTCCTATTTCATTTTTGGCATGGCGTAAAAGCATCAGGTTCTCCGTTTTCTGCATTTAGACTCAAAATTGTGTACTCCCAAAAAAACGTGTCAAAAAGAAGTGCAAATAACCTTATTTTAGCATTCTTTATGAAACAACAATTCTACAAAATTTGAATATAATTTATTGTGTTAAAATTTCAACACAATATTGTTTAAACGCACTAAAAGCTCACCCTGTATATCTAAGTGTATACATTCTTCAAAGGCACTAATTTTTGAAATGTACAAATTTAGTAGCTTTGGTTTATTTTATCCCAACTGAACCTATGACTTTTACAATTTAGTAAGCGCTCTTTATTTGTGCCTCATGCTTCAGTATTTCGTTCCCGGCTGATTGTAATTTTAAGAGTAAATAGCTTGTCTTCCTGCAACGTCTCGAATGCGAAAACTCCCACTGAAATCAAGTGCGCGATTTCCATCTTTATTGAGAGCATTTTATCTCCCCTTTGTACTTCCAACAATGACTGGTCGTTGTCTAACAGTCCTTTAGTGCAACAATACGTCATTAAATAACAAGGTGGTGGAATAACAACAAATGCACCTCGAAGTGCACAGGCGCATGCTCTCAACACCATCTTGAATGATCGCCGCCTCACATTGTGCCTCTCTAGTTCCGTTGGGTCGCTATAACCCTCGACTTGCGCGGCAAGCGATAGTTTTACTGCGGATAAGTGCATGCAAAACTTATTTCTCGTATCGCGAACAGTTCTGCTAAATGACTTTGTTGTGGGAGCCGTGGTGCCTTGGCGATATAATTTTTCGTAAGTAATTGCTCCTGTTGCACAGCCTGTCGAAAAAAAAAACCTTCGGGCAAACTTTTTTACTTATAGACACGTCTGTTTTTGTTGGTTGAGAGCTTTTCAAACTCGGTGGTTCATCAGCGGAAGGGAGTAAAGCAGAAGCTCGTGTTCTATCGGCTCTTTAAACGAAAATCTGGGTCACAATAAAAAAGAACGGTGACGAACACTTGCACGTAGGAAACTGCTTTTTTTATTGTAGAAAAGGCGCCGAAAGTGGAAAGAAATGAACGTTCGAATAATGTAATCGAGAGAGGATTTAAATTCGTTACTTAAACAGGCACGTCATCGGAGTTTTCTAAACAAAAGAATGAAGAGGGTCCTTTTTAATTTTGAATAAAGTATTTGTGACTTAACACCTTCGAATAATTTTATCAGGGGGGAAGAATAAGTGTTTTACGCGTCACCACTTAATAAGACAATGTCGCCTATTCTTTTTGTCAATATAAATGTTTTTAAATGCAAATTATATAATAAATTACTTTTCTTTCATCTGCATCGTTTATTGTTGTCAGACTTTGTAGCAGATTCGCCTGCATCATCAAGACTATTCCCATTATTATAGTAAACCTAATTTCCCAACATTAATGTATTAGATAAGATTTGCTGCAATCACTATAGAACAGGCCTAGGTTATGGTTAATCCACCTACCACGAGGCAGCAAAAATTATTCCATGCCATTTTCGAGGAGCAATTGTTTTCTAATGGTTGAGCAGCATTTTTTTTCCGATATTCTATTTTATCCTTCAGCCTTCTTTATCGTAGTCCCTTGTGTCCAGTCAACAGTGACGTCAAGCAAAGCAATGCGTATTTCTGTCTTTTCAATCACTTAACTGAAGGAAAAATTTCATACCATAAAACACGCCTAAGTTATGGTTTACCATTTTCCACGATGATGCGAAAGTTTTCAGTAGCTGTTTTCTAATGGTTGATCTAGTATTTTAATGATTTTCAGCTAGGCCTTTTATGTGGCAACAAAATGAGATGCTACTACCAAATTCTGTGGGGAACACACAGGTATACATGCATATATGTATGAGATAAAAAAAAAAGACAGCGACCCCCAAATTGGAAAACTAAGTGGATTTTGAAATTTAAAAGGAAAATTTTTTGTTCCAATCGAAATGATCCTTTTTTAAACCAGTTTCAACTCTATGACTCACCAAACGTCTAAATCGCTACTTTGATAAAACATACTATGAATTATTTAAACATACGCAATGTTTGTCTGGAGAAAGCACTAGAGATGATTTACACTGAAATTATATCATTTAGGCTTTTACATTTTTTATGGTATTGCCTTGGGTTGTTAGCTTAAACTTCATTAACTGCATTAACATATAAATAGGCTGAAAATTTTTCTAATTTGGTTACATAAAACTGACACCCTAAAAAAGCGAGTATTTTTTTTTATCAGAAATTCTACCTTGTCTGTCAATCTTCCATATTTTATTTTCCAGCTTTTTTTTAAGTTACTGATTTATACCTTGAACTGAATAAATTTTAGTTGTTGCTATAGAAAAAAATGGCTGTAAAAGTAGCATTTTTCTTCCACGACACACAGGGAATTGTTTTCCCGGAAAATTGCCTGCATTTTAAGGGTTAAGAATAATAATCAAAACTTTGAGAATGTTGCAAAAGACCGAATTTGACACAAATATAGGTGCGCCACGATACAAACTAGGCAACATACACAACAAACCTTTTATGTATATTGCTTTGCCGTTTGACCTCAATTAATGACCTATATTATAGATTTTTTTAATTACATTAATGGAACACAAACCAGTTCTAGAGACAATAAGTAGATTATCACTTCTATCCGGCTAAAATTCAGTTGGCGCGCACGTGGTTTGAAAATATACCTAGGTACACGGAGAAACATGTTTCTGTGAACCTAGGAAATATTCTTGCGTCAAATAATTCAAAATAAGAATTTTTGTTTTCACAAGTGTATTTAAGGGGTATATTTATTTAAAAAAATATTTTCTCTCTATACAGTGTTAGACAAAAGTTATGTATACGAGGTGTGTAAATTAAGTAATGAAACTCTATGAGAGATTTTATTCGAATATAATTACGATTCAGTATTGTCTCCTTCAAAATAACTTCCTTGGGAAGCCACACAGCGCTGGAGACGGTTCTTTCATTCATCATAGCAGAAGTTTTTCAAGAACCTCTCTGTAAAAGTGTTGATTTACTATTTGGCTTGGAGGCACAAACTCTTTGTGGACAATTCCCTGGCTATCAAAAAAAGCAAGTCAGCATGCATTTGATCTTCGACTTGCTTTTTTGGAGAGCTTGAAGTGTGCCATTCCATGCTTTGGCGCTTGGTTTCGGGGTCGTACTCAAACACTCAAGCCTCATCACCAGTAATGACACGTTCCATAAACTGGGGATCATTGTCAATCGATTCCAAAAAGTCAAGACACCTTTCTCTCCTGATGTCGTTTTGTTCCTGCGAAAGGTTTTTTTGGAACCATTTTTGCGCAGATTTTTCTCATCCCCAATCTGTTAGTCAAAATCTGATGAACAGTGGTGTGATTCAAACTTAACTCTTCCCCGATCATTCCTGTCGTCAACCGACGATCTGAACGCACAAGATTCCCGTATTCTATTGACATTTGCATCGGTTCTTGAAGATGAAGGCCTTCCGCTGCGTGGTTCATCTTCAATCGACTTCTTCCTTCTGAGAATGCCTTAAACCACCGAAAAACCTGGGCTCTTGGAAAAACACCGTCACCGTAGGCGTGTTGGAGTTTTTCAAATGTATCCGTTGCGCTGTGTCCAAGTCTGAAGCAAAACCTGATTAATGTCACTCATTTTTAAGACCGGTTTACGAAAACAATTCAAACTTGTACTGAAGATGCATTACATATTAACCTACCGCCCTTCCAAGTCCCGTCTCCGCAGTGTTGCTAGATCGGGCGCTACGTTGCCAGACTCATTACTTAAGTTACACACCTCGTATAAACTGATTTACTTATTTCTTTCTTATATTATATTATTCTTTAATTAAATGTGCTCAATATAATACAATCGTGAAATGTGTTTATCACAGAGTATGTCTACTCACCTAATCAAATTTTGACTATCCGAATTATGTTTTTCCTTGTACGCAATGGTCACCTAGAAAGATAAAGGACAACACTCACGCATAATCCTTCTGACGGTTAGGGCCAAACGCTCTGAGGCGGGATTAAAATCCAACCCCTCTGAAGGGGAGCCAAAAAAAGCGCTGGTTTGCCGCAGGGTTAATTAGTAAATTTTCGACCATCTGCAACGTTTTGAAAGCGTAACACCGCTCTGAAAATTATTGTTTTTAATCGAAATCGTGTGTACACACACGGATAATTTTAATTATCCTTTCGGCGGCGGTAGCTTTGCTAATTTCCCGGAAAAAAATTTACTTTCCGAGAAACCTGAAAGTCGGCCCTTTAAAATTTCAGAGAGTTAATATGGAACTGGCAAAATTACATTTGAGTTCTATGCATGTGAAATGATGGCGTAGCTGCGTTTAATTTCGTCATGTAGCGTTTGTGAATTTTCGATATATCATAAGATTAAAAAAAGAACCTTAAAGTGTGCCGTGGAATCGGCCGATGCTGGCGATCAGCTTCGCTTAATAAACGTGGTATCCACTTGCTCAACTTTTGGACCTTGCCTGGCGTTTTCCAGTCCATTTATACCGTGGCCTCGATACAGTCGAGATCTCGTACCATCTTTCCTGTAGTTCCATACTAGCTTGCCTACCAGATCGTGGTTTATGGTCGATGCTGTAGTGGCCAGATCGGAAGCTGCGAACCATCCTGTGCATGTTGCTACAAATACCATAAATCACTCTGAAAATTGTATTCGTTGCGGCTGGTCGTTTGGTAGCAATTCTTGGACTGAGCTTAGACGATGAGCGTGCACATGCAGGTCACATTTCAGGATAAATCAAGGGCTTGTCTACGATTCAGCCTTGAATTCACCTCCTCATACAGTAAAGCATCCCTTCCATTGTCCCTATTATTTAAAGATCTAAAAATGCCATTGGTATTTTCATAGTGATGTATAAAAATGTTTTCATCTAATTGGATTTGTGACCGGTCTAAGGTAATGTCAATAGAGAGTTCTCAATGGGCTATATTTAGAGGACAGTGTCAGTCCTTATGCGCACTATAAATAACGTTTGAGTGAGTCCGAAGGTTTTCTTCGATACAATCCGCAATACGACCGGATCAGCTGTATAAGTTTACTTGAATTGTGCACTGAAAGCTCTGTATTTATCGGAATACTATTCAACGCTTCTGGATAAATAAACACCAGTACGACAGTCTAGTAAATAAGTTACGTAATACCGCCTACGGAAAATAACCCCAACTTGTTCTAAATTTAAATTCCTCTCTCTAAAAAGTTACCGTTGAACCGAAGATAGGAGTACAATCTTGTCATATCAATAATCCAACAAAAAAAATAAGGAAGGAGTCAACGCTACAAAGTGACGAATGTATTGGGAATCATCCACAATAATTGTATATATATATATATTCAGTGGTGGTGGATGAAAGTGTTTTATTTATGGATAATTAACTCGTCCCAAATTCTATACTTAAACCGTACATAGTTTCATACTTACGCACTTTTGAATGTTAACGATTATTATACATGATGTCTCAATTTGAAACGGACAAATTTCACAAACGCGAGGAAGTTAATTTTGAGTATGGAGGTTGCTATTAATACCCCTTCTATTCCGCTCCCTAAAGGAGATACAGGGTAATGAATTTTGATTGTGTTTTTTTAACCTTTTATTAATATTATCGGAACCTAAAATATCACAAAAAAAAACGATTTTTTCAGCGCCATGATTAGGTATAACCCCCACCAGTTTCGGCCGAAAACGCCACTCCCGGTACATCGCTCTAAAAAAGCGTTTAAAAAAAAAACGATTTTTTTTGCACATTTTTTTAAATCAAATTTTCAAGGGGTTTCCGGTCTGCAATGGACCTGGAACCTCACTAACCCGTAGAATAAATGTTTGAACTTTAAGTATACGTGGTTTAAAGATCGATTTTTTTCCCTTGCGCGTTCAAAATGGCGCCTGAACTGCAAAATTTTTGCGTAAAAATTCAAGAATTTTTTATTAGAAAATGATGCACTTTTACAAAAAAATTGTCGAGAATAAAAAGTTCTTAAAATCACTCAATGAATAGGAACATTTCACTCTATATTAATGCCCCCCACACCCTTGTGGAGTTTGTCCATTTAAAATTCTGACACCCTGTTATTATTAGTACACAGCTCCTGACGCTTTTGTTAAACTACAGTGACCTTGAGTGTCCTTTTTGCCTCCAAACGCGCGATGATACTGTTCATTATTTGTTTGTTGGAGTACCGAATTTCGACATTAAGGTAACTCGAAACAAAAATCAGCTCGTCGACATCGAGTTCATATCTTAGGGTGGGTAATATGTAAATAGTAGGTTAAACTCGGTTTCCTTCGAAGTAAATACTGTATTTGTCGAGGCAATAATCCTTTGAGATCATAATCCCTATACGTTTCCTCTCTTGAACGCAGTAAGCCCCAGACGTTAAAATGAAAAGCCTTGCGAAATAGCTCGCGACGGATCGATAGAGGAACGATCCTTTTCCCGCCTTTTAAATCTAAAACTGTTGGAGTGCACCTACCGGATACGTACCCGGTTTTTGGTGAGGATCTAAAATAGAGCCATCGACCTTTTTTACCCTACTAATTGCCTACTTTCGGTCAATGTTTACACATCAGAAATAAAAAATCTGATAACCTTTTGCGAGGCCGATGGATATCGCGATAACCGGTTTCAATTATAAATAACATTCCCAGTAATGTATAAATTTTCCGCAGCTATTTCGATTTAGCTTGGATTAATTCGGGGTGCTTCACGGTGAATGACCTATTAAACGTTTTGGGAGAACTACACATATGAGGCTGCAAATTTTCAGGATGCTATACGTATCTAAAATAGTGACTACCCCTTAGATTTATCAATATCTGTTCAAACAATCGAGGTATCAGCTTCAACTTGGGCTTATTGACGTATAGTTTCACAAGCAGTAATCCCATCAGGAACAAAATAAAAATCAGAATTTAAGCAACCTTTAAAAAGTTGGTATATGATGACTAGGGTCAAGGAAAGTGTGTTACAACGCAGGGTCGGACTCGTAGTCCATCAGGACATATGAGAAACTAAAAAGACAGAGAGTAAAAATGTGTTAACAATGTAGATACATATCGCTTGTGTTATTCAAAAACACCGACTGTCTTCATTGCTTGAGTGTACGTTGCCAAAACCAGTAGTCTTTCTGCATTTCTTCTCGTTAAACATGAGCGATTTGGACTGTACATATGGTTGTAGAAGGAAAATGATCGTTCCAAATCTACTGAAGTTTCAAAATAATGTACATGGACAGAGAGGACGACACATCACGCACATTATTTTCACGAATTTCTTATGTATTTGTGCCGCTGAATCCCATAATATTCCCAGATTTCTGCTCTCAGAGATACAACAATCTTCAGATTTGTCTTCAGCTTGCTGTTGTTTCAAGTTATTTTCGTAGTCTAAATTCCAGAAAGTCAAATGCAAGTATATCCATGTGGTTACTAAAGAGTTTCCACTTAGTCTTGATTTTAGACTGATTCAATCCACGTTATTCAAGATTTTACCGTTAAAAACGCAATTTTTACATATTCTTGGGGATGATCTTTGAAAATCACTTGTTAAACCAAATTTTTTCATAACACATTCGGGTTTAAGAAATTAAAATACATAGGAATACGGTATTTTATATGTGACGCGAATCATATTCCCATTTCTTTCAAGCTTTTTATTACAAAAAACATCGTTTTCAGCAGTTTTTTGAGGTTCTCTCCAAAATCCGTTGGTCAAACCTCTTTTTTTCATAGCAAATTCGGATTCAGCAGGCTAAAATACGTAGAAACAAAGTGTTTTTGATGTGAAGCAAATATTTTTTGTTCTTCTCAAGCTTTTACCACCGAAACACGTCATTTTCGACAGTTTTTTGAGGTTATCTTCAAAATTAGCTGCGGAACCCCTATTTTTTATGACGAATTCGGATTCAGCGGTACAAAATACATAAGTAAAGTTAGTCTCCATCCCAGAACCAGACACTTTTTTTTGTGGGCCTGTGTTATCATAGAGTTTATGGCAATGATTTATACAGCCGACCCTGCATTGTAACGCACTTGATAACATTGATTGCTGACTATTATTATAGGTGAAAAATGCTCTTACCAATTAAATAATTTTTTAACAATCAAACTGGCCGTGGCAACATTTTTTGATGAACGGGAAAGTTTGTTTTATTTATCAGCTCCTTAGAGATAACGTTTTTCATTTAACATTCACTGTGTAAAGAAAGACCAGAAATCGAATTATTCGAAGTCGGATCGTGTATGGAGATGGGGCGTAAGGAATAAAGAAATGTTCGCGGCAAATGCGTGGCATTAAATCTAATTAAGTAGGTATTCAGAGGAAATTCCCGTGGGGTACCGTGAAACCAAGATATAAAATTCCGTCGGGAAGTGATATGCCAAAACGGATAAAGCAGCATTAAAGGGGCTAAGGTTTGGGAGATTAGTAGGTTGTTGCTCTGTGATGCAAATTCCTTAATTGGAAAAGGAGATATATAATTGTATAGAATTGTATACAAGATGGAAATACTATGTTTCCGTAAGGGAAAATTATTGAAATTGTCACGGATTTTTTTCGAAAATTGCCATTCTTTGACAGGGGTCTCAATTTGTTTGTGATGCAACTGGAAACAGCACTTTGTCTCACATACAGTAATGTAAATATCGACGTAGGTTACATAAGGAAATTTTTAGAAAAATTGTCCTCAAATGTTAAAAGATAAATTTACTAAATATGAAAGAAAATTAAGAAAAATAACAAATTCCAGTCAAGCTATGTACCTTTTGAAATCTTCACAGCCCACAAGATGTTGAAGGAAACTTATTTGAACAATATCTATCAATATTAACAAATTTTTTAACATTCTCAAATATGGCGAATGCGCCAGTGATGATGAGGTCCCATATCGTAAAAACGGATTTCCATACTAAATGAAGTATAAAACTGCTAATTTCGAAACCCCGATGAATATAATATATATTAAACTAGATTTTCCTGGGTGTCTTGTGCGTTGTTAGAATGTGAAAGGTGCATAGTATGAGTTTTCTTTCATTTCTAAATAAACTTAAGTTGCTTAATTTTCGATTTTCTTAAACATTTCCTTATGTGACCTATATAAAAAATAAGGGTTCTTGTTAAAATATATACATATATCGGTGACGTTTCTTTTGCCTTTTGACAAGAGGCTAAAAATGGAGACCCCTTTCAAAGAATGCCAGCTTTCGAAAAAAATCTGTGACGATTTGATCTTTTTTCGATTTAATTTTTTATAAACATGATGAAACGTAAAAAACGTAGATCAAAGTTAACCGGAACTACTTAAAATTTATTTTGCCACTCTTAAAGACCATGGGCAGTCAATGAGCGTCTAACTTAACAAGATATATACAGTGCGCGCTTAAAGTATGGAATAAATTCAGTAACTGTGAAACAAAATATTTTTGGAAAAAATCCTCGAACAGGTCGATTTTGTTTAATAAAAACACGCATTCACTATTCTCAGATGTCATTTGTTTTTGAGTAATGACGTCATCAACTTATTTTTCAAATGGCAACCCCCATTTTTTAATTTAATTTGAGAGTCATTGTCGATTTAACGGTATAAAAATGTTGCCACCTTACATAACAAAATTTTTGAGTAAATGACAATTGAATGTTATAAAATAAAAAATATATTTTTCACAACAAATAAACGAAAATTTCTTTAAAAAACCAATACAATTTTAAATTAAGTGTTCTAAATGCCGTCCATCAACTTCTTGGCAATATGCAAGCCTGTGTACAAATTCTTCTTGTACATTCTGTATGACTTCCGGGGTAATGGATCCCATTTCATCTCTAATGCGATCTCGTAGTTTGGCTAAATTTTGTGGTCTTCTGCAGTAAACTTTTGATTTTAAATAGCCCCCATAAAAAATAATCAAGTGGTGTAAGATCTGGGGATCTCGTGGGCCATTATATCGGTCCTCGTCTGCCAATCCACCTCTGAGGAAAGATGACGTCTAAATATTCACGAATTTTGCAAGAACTCCATATATCTTTCTCCTGTGAGAGTTTCTTCAAAGAAGAAGGGCCCTATATTTCTGTTTTGCGACTATTCCGGCCCACACATTAATTTCTGCGGATGTTGAGTATGTGCTTCGATGATCCAATGAGGATTCGTCCGACTCCAATACCTGCAATTTTGACGGTTCACTGTGCCGTTTAGACAAAAAGTGGCGTCATCGGAAAAAAATATTTGCTGGTGTAAATTTGGATTTGTTTGACAAAGGTTCATCATAGTTTTACAGAATTGCAGTCGCCGGTCGGGGTCGACTTCGTTGAGTTCTTGCACAAGCTGAAATTTGTAGAGATGATAGTTTTCTTTCCTCAGGATACGTAGCACTGTCGTCTGACTAACTTCATTTTCTGAGGCAACTAGTGTAGAGGTACCCTGAGAGTTCTCTTCCATACTTAACATAATGTCAATCTTTTTATTTTGGGTAATTTTTGGACGTCCTGATTTTGGTAGATCTTTAACATCATCAGTTTCTCTAAATTTGGACTCAATCTTACTAACTGTGGATTGGGTGATAGGGTAATCTGGATATTTTGCATTAAATAAATTGCATACCTCCTGCTGAGTTCTGGTCTTATTTCCACATCCGAGGAAAATCAAAATTTCAATTCTTTGTGTCACAGTTAAATGTGCCATATTAAAATTGGAATTTTTATAAATACTAACACGTTACATTAACTTTTCCCACAATTGAATGACAAATCTTCTGATTAACTGCCAGTAAAACCCATGGATACGTCAAAAAACTTAATCTGATAATGTTTTTGCTTAGCAATGTACTTTTTTTGCTGTTTTATTTGTGTTCAGTTTTTTCAGAAATTTTTCGTTTATTTATTGTGAAATATATATTTTTCATTTTGTAACACTCAATTTACTCAAAAATTTTGTTATGTAGGTGGCAACAATTTTATACAGTTAAATCGACAATGAAAGGGTCTCTCAAATTAAATTAAAAAAATGGGGGGTTGCCATTTGAAAAATAATTTGATGTCATTACTCAAAAAACAAATGGCATCTGAAAATAGACGTTCCCTCAAAAATGTGTGTTTGTATTAAACAAAACCGACCTGTTCGAGGATTTTTTCCAAAAATTTTTTGTTTCACATTTACTGAATTTATTCCATACTTTAGGCGCGCACTGTATAATAAAAAAGGTAATAGTTCGTGTCCTATGTAAATCAGTATTTAAACCTCAATCACCTAAAAATATGACATCTAAATATACAGTAACAACCTCTTCTCTATTTTTTTCTACTGCGACAATATTATCGACATTCTCTTAAAATAAGTCCAATCGTAGAACCACCTAAGTGGTCCCCAAAAAAATGATCAATAGGTGTGAATAAATAACACGACTTTCAGAAATAGCCGATAAGCTAAAGGTTATTCGGTATAATTCTATTGTATTCCCATTTAGCTGCGACTTACAATATGTACATACATACGTTTTGTGTTTTCATTTAGAGCATTCGGATCAATATACGTGAAAAATAAAATTTACAATGTAACAAAAAAAATAAGATATAACGATTTATGGATCTGAACGAAAAATATAATTGGACGAGGGAGAACGGCTAAATAAAATCAATGCCGTAATCTGGGACACAAATTGCACCCCAGTAAAGCCATTTGTTGCAAAGAATTGACATAATTGGGACGTTACGGTAGAATTACCGCACAATCGGCTATACAGTTCGTTATTTATATTAAAAACTAGCAGGTGCACTCGTTTATTACACGGTGTTTTTTTGTACGCATACTTACGGTGTTAGTATGTATGTTTACTAAATTATTAAATAACTTCATGCATGGAACATAAATAATAAAACACAATTATTGTATTTTCACGAATTTGTAAAAGATATAATGTGGAATATTCAAATGTTTTTATTGCTTCCAGCACACTAAACTTAAAATATCGATTCCTATGGTAAATAAATTTTATTTTATTTCATCATATGTACATATGTACAGGGTTAGAAATAAGTATGTACCTCCTCCTCATTTTCTTCTTAAATTCTTATCTAAATTAAAGAAGTAAAAATCAGTATTACGTGGTTTTTTACGTATAATCCGAATAAGATGACAGTTTTGCTAATGTTCCTTCTATATAGTGCTCTCTTAAAGTAGTGGATAAACTGGATAACAATCATCACGGATTTTCTGAACAATCCCTTAGATACTTACAATAAAAGATACAATACGAATTTTCATTGTTTTGATACGAGTCTTAAATGTTTTCGCCACACAATGTTATGACATCATCTATTCGCGTCTTCAACTTTTTTCTTATAATTTTTTTTACGTATAGAAATGTTAATATCCATATAGGTCACATAAGGAATTTTTAAGAAAATCGACTTAAAATTAAGAAACCAAGTTTATTAGAAATTAAAGAAAACTCACACTATGCACCTTTCACACTCTAACAACGCACAAGACACCCAGGAAAATCTTGTTTACTACTTATTTACTATATATTATATGCATCGGGATTTCGGAATTAGCAGTTTCATTCTTCATTTAGTTTGAAATCCGTTTTTCCGATATAGGAACTTATCATCACTGGCGCATTCGCCATATTTGAATATGTCAAAATTTTGTTAATTTTAATCGATATTGTTCAATAAGATTTTCTTGAGCGTCTCGTGCACTGATCAGGATGTCAATGGTGCATAGTCTGAAGATTGAACTTTGTTATTGTTCTAATATTCTTCTAAATTTCACTTCTAGTAAATCTAATTTTTAACGTTTAGGGTCAATTTTCTTAAAACAATCTTTGTCACCTACATTAGTATTAATGTTATTGCATGTGAAAAAAAAGATCCAGTTTTAAAAAATACATAAGATTTAAGCGGCTTAAATTTATTATGCATTCGTATAGAAAGTAAAATAGCTTCACACAACTGTTACCATTCCTGTATTCCATATAAAAAATCCAGCTTTATAGTTTTGTTAAATTACATTCTTCGATAGTACTAATGTAACAAGAAAAGTTCCTCGTTTTTGGTGGCGCACATCAAAAGTCACAGATCGGGATTTCGATCTTATTAGATCTCAGTGTGACATATTTGACGTGCAGTTGCGAAGAACGAGCGTGTCGATTATATCTTGAGCAGGAGAGCATACTTTGAAGTTACCTCCATGGTATCGCCCTCCACTGCATTTTAATGGAACCAGACACATTTCGAAGGTCCGACAAAGTCAGCAACTGCCAATTGTGTTTCCCGAAGCACCAAAGGTTCACCATTAAGCTTAGGTGATGCTTGAGAAATGTTCCTTCTTCGTTATATGCAGAGTGACTTACACTTTGCAGTCACGCTGACGAGATCCAAATCCGGATCTATGAGTTTTGACCTACGGTAACAAGAAGAGGGAACGAACCTTTCTGGCTTTATCTCAGCTTAACCGTTAGAGTGCTTTGGGAACGATATTTGACAGTTACCGACTTTGTCGGACCTACGAAATATCTGTATCCATTAAAATGAACTAGAGGGCAATACCATGAAGCTACCACAGTAGTATTACCGTAAATGAGAAGGGTATTTTTTGTGAATTGAAATTATTTAATTTTTCAGAGATTTAGAAACCTTGGACATCCCTGCAGGATAATCTAAAACAACGTATATAGCTGTAATAAATATATTTGTATAATACAGGCTTATTCATTATGTTACTCTTTATTTGTTATAGAATATTATTGTACACACAAAATATTACTTGCAATAAAACTTTTATGCTGCCACTGAATTTTCTTTTTATTATTAACGAAACATCCTACACTTACAAGATTAGGATAACTACATTGTGCAGTTTAGCTGTAAATGATATAGGCGCCCGTCGAAAAATTGTTAAAAATGACGGAGGCGCCGGTGAAATTTGTTAAAAATGGCGAAGGTGCCGGGGCGAAAAATTGTTAAAAATGCCGGAGGCGCCGGTGGGAGGAAAATTTTTCAAAAATGGCGGAGGTGCCGGGGAGAAAAATTGTGAAAAATGCCGGAGGCGCCGGTGAAATTTGTAAAAAATGGCGAAGGTGCCGGGGCGAAAAATTGTTAAAAATGCCGGAGGCGCCGGTGGAAAAAAATTTTCCAAAAATGGCGGAGGTGCCGGGGAGAAAAATTGTTAAAAATGCCGGAGGCGCCGGTGGGAGAAATTTTTTTTCAAAAATGGCGGAGGTGCCGGGGGAGAAAAATTGTGAAAAATGCCGGAGGCGCCGGTGAAATTTGTAAAAAATGGCGAAGGTGCCGGGGCGAAAAATTGTTAAAAATGCCGGAGGCGCCGGTGGGAGGAAAATTTTTCAAAATGGCGGAGGTGCCGGTGCGAAAAATTGTCAAAAATGCCGGAGGCGCTGGTGACAAAAATATATTGCCTCCGGCATTTTTGACAATTTTTTCGCACCGGCACCTCCGCCATTTTTGAAAAAATTTCCTCCCACCGGCGCCTCCGGCATTTTTAACAATTTTTCGCCCCGGCACCTTCGCCATTTTTTACAAATTTCACCGGCGCCTCCGGCATTTTTCACAATTTTTCTCCCCGGCACCTCCGCCATTTTTAAAAAATTTTTCCTCCCACCGGCGCCTCCGGCATTTTTAACAATTTTTCGCCCCGGCACCTTCGCCATTTTTACAAATTTCACCGGCGCCTCCGGCATTTTTGACAATTTTTCTCACCGGCACCTCCGCCATTTTTGAAAATTTTTTCCCTCCTACCGGCGCCTCCGGCATTTTTAACAATTTTTCGTCCCGGCACCTTCGCCATTTTCAAAAATTTCCACCGGCGCCTCCACTATTTCGATTTTTTTTCTCCTGGCACTTCCGTCATTTTTAAGAACTCTTCACCAGCGCCTCCGTCATTTTGAATAAACCAGACCATTGCCACCTTTGCCATTTTTAAACAACCAGAAATAACAAAAACATTGTGAAAACACTCTTTATTGAAAAAATTACTTGTCATACAGATATTGTCAATTGTACATGCTAATTGTGCAACGTCTAATTATGTTAACTAAATTATAATAAATTGTTTTGATTATTTAATACATATTTATCTAAAATAATAATACATTCAACTAATTTAAATAATAATAAATTAATAATACTGGGTGACACAGGGACCAAGTAACAGCCTCTAATTTCTTTACTAATACAAAATTTTGCTTTTTTTCAAAATAACGGGCATTATTTACAACTGCCGGTTTAACCGGAAGTTAACTTTACTTTCTTATTTTAAATAGAACCAGTATGAATTTTAGAATAACTTATTCGCCTTAAAATTCTCTTTTCAGTCATGTATATGGCATAGTGGCATTTGTTTCTTTACTGTCAGTTAAAATGCATTTTATTAAAAAAAAGCCCAGGCGGCCATGACGCAATATCCAAAATCTTTTGAAGCTTAGTGGGCATTGACATCGAAAAACATTAGCATTGATCACATCATGAGCGCTTAGATTTTTTTATAAAATGCATTTTAACTATCACTACAGAAACAAATGCCTCCATGTCATATATGGCTAAATAGGGAATTTTAAGACGAATAAGATAATCTAAAAAAATATACACGATTACATTTAAAATAAGAACGTTGGGACGACTTCCGGTTAAACCGGAAGTTGTGAATAATGTCTGTTAGGTTGAAAACCTTATCAGTAGTTATTATAGGAGTAAATAAACCCTATAACTTTCAAAATGTTATAATAAATAAAGTGGAAGTTCACCCGGTACAATTAACTAATTTAAAAAAAGGGAGAAGTTTGCTCTGGTACAAAATGTATGTATATCGTCCAATATAAAATGTCTCGTATAACAAATCCTAGAAGTAGGTATCAAAATACAAATAATGAAAACCCTGTGCAAGAGTTACCATGCGCAGTCCCACGGCGGCTGATCTAGGTCGGGATGGCTGTACTGGATGTCTTCTCCGTAGGTTTCACTCGGGCTGCAGTTGGATCCAGCCGAATCTGATGGTTAATTGGACCTAGAACAAATTTATTTATTTTTTAATTTTTTTTGAGATGTCAGCCTGCGTAGAAAAAATTGTCAACATATTCTTTCTCAATAACTCGCTTATCTGAAGAGCTAAAGAGCTGTCATAATGAATAAATAAAGTTTTATTGCTTAAAGAATGTTATTTGACTTTTGTCTCCCACTGTATACTGTTAGATATATACTAGAATATTAATTGTGCTTTTTAAACATTTCTACCAATTCCGATGATGTCTAACTTTATTTATCTTCAGTTTCAGAACAAAAAAAATGGAAAAACCGCTAAGAAAAACAATACATCACCTGATAATTTCGATGATGTTATGATTTTCATCACATAATATGAATTGTGAGTAGTCTGCTTGCCTTACATATACGCTTTCTTTTTTATCGATTAAACTTATAATTTGCAACGCTCACTGCGAACGTTAAGCATCACATCTGACCACCCTGTATAGTAATCAAACCGGTTGGTATTCGCAGCATGCTAATATTATATCAACCGCATTGCATGCATGGAATAACTGGTTATATAAACTTTCTCCGACAATTTCGACATGTAAATTCCAGTACGACTTTAAACACGCCTTTTTCTTACAGACGGAATGTCTCGACAAAATTCTGTTTCAGAAATCACACCGCTTTTCAAGCAACGACATCTTTATGTATAAAGTTTTTAGGAGATCTGTGATTTCAAAATAATAGTAAATGTAATGGTAAGTTCATATCAAGATCGATGAGAATAGATTATCAACGATCTTGATGCGAAATATATTTCCTTGATGTTTTTGTACGAGGTGTGTAAGTTATGTAATGAGACTTGAGAATTGAGTATTGTCTCCTTCAAAATAACTTCCTTGAGAAGCCACACAGCGCTGGAGACTGTTCTTCCATTCCGCATAGCAGTGCTGGAACTCATATACCGTTTGAATGTTTTCTATGGTATCAAAATGACGTCCCTTGAGGTGATTTTTTCAATCTCGGGAAGAGAAAAAGTCACAAGAACTCAAGTCAGGCGAGTAAGGAGGCTGAGCAGCCACAGGAATGTTTTTACTGGCTAAAAACTCGTTTACTGAAAAGTTTTCCAAGAACCTCTCTGCAAAAGTGTTTGGCCTAGAGGCAGAAACTCTTTGTGAACAATTCCCTGGCTATCTAAAAAGCAAATCAGCATGCATTTGATCTTCGACTTGCTCATTCTTGCTTTCTTGAGTCTTGGAGAGCTGAAGTGTGCCACTCCATGCTTTGGCGCTTGGTTTTCAGGTCGTACTCAAACACCCAAGTTTCATCACCAGTAATGACACGTTCCATAAAATGGGGATCATTTTCGATCGATTCCAAAAAGTCAAGCCACCTTTCTCGCCTGATGTCCTTTTGTTCCTGCGAACTATTTTTGCGCAGATTTTTCTCATTCCCAATTCGTTGGTCAAAATCTGATGAATGATGGTGTGATTCAAATTCAACTCTTCCCCGATCATTCTTGTCGTCAACCGATGATCTGAACGCACTCCGTATTCTATCGACATTTTCATCGGTTCTTGAAGATGAAGGCCTTCCGCTGCGTGGTTCATCTTCAATCGACTCTCTTCTTTTTGAGAATGCCTTAAACCACCGAAAAACCTGGACTCTTGAAAAAACGCTGTCTCCGTGTGCGTGTTGAGGTTTTGCAAAAGTATCCGTTGCGCTGTGTCCAAGTCTGAAGCAAAACCTGATAGCACACCGTTGCTCAAAATTAATATCACTCATTTTTAAAACGCACTAGAAAAAAACCGGTTTACGAAAACAGTCACAAAGAACAAACAAATGACTAACGAGTGCAAACTTGTACTGGAGGTACATTACATGTTATCCTACCACCCTTCTAAGTCCCGTCTCCACAGTGTTGCTAGATCTGGCGCTACGTTGCCAGTCTCATTACTTAATTCACACACCTCGTACAATCAAGCAAAAAAAAATGAAAACAAAATTTGCCAAAAGCCAAATGGTGCAAAGTTTCGACACGACGCAGTATAAGTAAAACTGCAATGCTCCCCTTTTATTACTCTGTCCATTTTCACTTAGAAAATGGACTATCTTTCATACGGCTCGATAAAAGTTGTAGAGCTCGACACGTATATCGAACTTATGTTATCGTAAAACTCGACGTCCTACTCGCTTTCTTATTTATTGACGTCGCACTTAACGTCTTTTGACAAACACAAACACAATACGACTTTCCACGTCGACTACTCATCAATGTGTTACAAAATTTTCTGGGAAAAAAAACCTCTCTAATATTTCAACTGCAAACAAGAAAGAGAAATAGGGTGATTGCGTTCAATAATAGTCATTTTTTTGTATTATTCTCGGTTAAGTTAAAATATACTGGAGCTCCAAAAAAAATGAAATTAACTTTTTTGTTACATAATTTTTTGCTCGAGTGTAGAAGAAACTACAGTCGTAAAAATTAAGCGAATATGAAAATGTTTTTAAACGATCTACAGAGCATAGATATTAAATGGTCGACTCCGTTTAGGTTGTTAAATATTCACAATAATAGATTTCTGAGTGAACTACGTTCGTATAAATATCTTATCCATTATTGTAAAGGGCGGTTAAATATGTGCTATAAAATATGCAATTATATAAAGCGACTAGAGCAAATGGTGAATATTAAGTAGCTATACAGTGTATTCGTAAAATAGTGGATAAAATCGTCACGAATTTTTGCGGAAAAATTGCTCGGACATGTCAAAAGATACATATGAATTCTTTGATAGAGGCCTTAGACAGCAAGGAAGACACTCGAGAAAATCTTGTTTACTACTTATTTACACATATATATATTTTTAGCAGTTTTATACTTCATTTAGGATGAAATCCGTTTTTCCGATGTATGAATGTATCATCACTAGCGCATTCGCCACATTTGAGAATGTAAAATATTTTGTTAATTTTAGCCTCATATTATTTGTAGTTCTCCCAAAACGTGTAACAAGCCACGCACCGTGATGCACCCTGTATGTTCAGGATTTTGGTGAACAATTTTAAAAATCTAAAAGTCTAAATTTACAGTTTATTTATTTATTATATTTCAGACCTTTCAACGCACGAGTATTTAGACATTACCAATGATATTAGGGCAGTATACAAAAATTTGCATTTCAAACAAACGTTTGTAAACACTTTCTATCGGTTACAAAGGTCTTTATTAGCTGTATACCCGAACGAAATATTCATGAGAAAAAAACGGATTTTTCGGACACTTGCCGTTGGTCGTATTTCACGTATAGCATCTGCAGTACCTACTTTGTAGATTATTCAACGCGGAAAAAGAGAAAGGAAAATAGGGCAGAGATTTTAGATTTCTACACTTTTAAAGATAAAATCAATACAGCTATTTTATGAAAAGATAACAGAAGAAGCCTGTTTATATGAGAATATTATTGAAATCAGTAGCAGTTAGTGGAAATGGACAATAAACTCACGAATTTTCATTAAAACAATTGGGAACCACTTAATTTACTGGATTTGATCTAGTCAATAAATATTCTTACGTTATTTTTTTTGAACTTATTATCTATGATTTTTTTAACTTTAAGGCGAAAAAATTATAGGCAAATATTTTACAATTTTTGGTTGGCCACAGTTTTTTTTTGATATAGTAGCCTTTCATTTGAGTCCAATTAATATCCCCTAAAACATGATGTGGTTCCCATGCTCTATCGTGAACATACATACGAAAATTTCCAATTGCACCAGCAGACACTAAACTAAAATCTTGGTCACGTATCTGAGAAATGTTGGGTATCGATCCTTTTCCATTAATGCGTAGGTACATTCATTAATAATTTCAGAACACTGCATGAACAACAGGTCACGCCTAACAGAATGTTATTTCGATCGACTGATATTAGGGATAATAAGGAATATTTAGGTAAAATTGAAACACATAAACTATATAATGGTGTCCAATAATTCACGCAAGATTTGAATTTGACGCCATTTGTGCGGTAAAGTGTTGGCAACCAAAAAAAAGAAAACAGTTTGACAGCTGACAGAGAACCCACATGTGATTGTCGAAAAACAAATGCATCCACAACGTGTTACTGTTGGCTGCGGATTTTGGGTTGGAGGCGTCATTGAAACATACTTCTTCCAAAATAAGGATGGTCAAGCAGTTACTGTTACTGGTGCTCGATATCGTGACATGATAACCGAGTTCTTTCTGCCTTTCTGCCCTGGTCGTGTACTCTCTAGTTTCGGTGATCAGAATTGGCCCCCTAGATCATGTGATTTAACACCATTGGATTTCTTTCTATGGGGTTATTTGAAGTCAAAGGCTGCATCAACGAAATTCAGCCACATTTATGCAAAATGGTCATGGGAAATTTCGAAAAAAGAGTGCGTGTGTGCCAGCAATGTCGTGGAGGTAATCCTATGTACTTTGTTTCAATAAAAAAAATTGAATTGAAAAAAAACTGTGTTTTCTATTTAATTCAAATCTTGCGTAAATTTTGGGACACCCTTTAGAATTTAGTGATCAATAATATAAAATAAACCATTTTTATATATTTACGTCACAGGCAACATAATCGTTAGATTTATGCTGACTTTTCTAAAATAAAAGTAACTAGTAGCCTTTCCTACGGTCAGTCATATTTTACTGTGAAATTATAACACGCTATTCAACGTATTGCATATAGCGGAGGTTGTGCAACAGCACCAACTGACACAACATTACTGCAATCAAATCAAATTTGTCACCGTAAGCCAACTTTACATATTATTTCAGATGACAATTAACCCGTTTTGGCCGAAAACGCCACTCCCGGTACATCGCTCTTCAGCGCCTCTTAACTAATACTATTTGCTACAAAAAAATTTGACAGGGACGTATTTTTAAAAGTTTAAGACGTGCTCTTTCCGACGGTGTCCATGAAATTCCTTCAAAAAAATTATTAATTATGAAAAAAAGCAGTTTTAAAAAAAAAACACGACTTTTTTTGCACATTTTTTTTTCTTTTAATCAAATATTCAAGGGGTTTCCGGTGTGCAATGGACCTGGAACCTCATTAACCGGTGGAATAAATGTTTGAACTTTAAGTATATGTGGTTTAAAGTTCAATGTTTGGCCTTATGCGTTCAAAATGGCGCCTGAACTGCAAAATTTTTTCGTAAAAATTCAAGAATTTTTTTATTGGAAAATGATGCACTTTTATAAAAATTATCAAGAATAAAAAGTTCTTAAAATCGCTCAAATCACACTAGAATTTTTTTCAAAATTTTTTGAGCAATTTTTTGGATTTTTGCAAAGAGTCAATTTTTTGCAGTGCATTCTTTGAGTGATTTTAATAACTTTTTATTCTTGACAATTTTTTGTAAAAATGCATTTTCCAATAAAAAATTCTTGAATTTTTACGAAAAAAATTTGCAATTCAGGCGCCATTTTGAACGCATAAGGGAAAAAAATCGATCTTTAAACCACGTATACTTAAAGTTCAAACATTTATTCCACCGTTTAGTGAGGGTCCAGGTCCATTGCAGACCGGAAACCCCTTGAAAATTTGATTAAAAGAAGAAAAATGTGCAAAAAAAATCGTGTTTTTTTTTTTTAATACACTGCCTTTTTCATAACTAATAATTTTTGGAGGAATTTCATGGACATCGGAAAGGGCACGTCTTAAACTTTAAAAATATGTCCCTGTCAAATTTTTCTGTCGCAAATAGTATTAGTTATGAGGTGCTGAAGAGCGATGTACCGGGAGTGGGGTTTTCGGCCGAAACGGGTTAAATTTATATATGCAGACCTGTATAATTTAAAAGAAGAAAAATATGGAAAAACAACGAAAGTTGACCCTTTGATAAACGAATCATCTATACGTCAGTTTTTTTTGTGTAAATTAAATAACACCCACATTGTTTATTTACCAAGTGAAACGATATTAAAAAGAGGAGACCAAAATAAGAACGTTTTACATTTCAAACATTGCCTTAATTCACTTTTTTTATTCAACACGCACCACCCACTAACAACTTGAAATTGAATTAAAAAGAACCTCGCTACTGGAAAATATTAACGCTTTTAACAGAAACGAGACTTTTTGCCAATGATTGTTTATTTACATAAACAAGTAAACAATTTAAATGAAAAAAGAGATTCGTGTTCAGTCTTATGTTAGACGAAGGCCATCAGATACTTGGCAATTATTTTCTTTCATCCTTGCGAAACACACAAATACTGATTATAAAAGGCTGACAAAGTCATACGAAATCACAAGATATTTAATTTGAAGTTAAGAGAGTTTTCTCTTTGAAGGAAATATTGTTTCAGCTTTTGATACCCTCTTTGATCATTTTGTGGAAAAGCTTTAGATGTACTGAGGGAGAATACACATGGAAAAGACGTAGGACACACAACCAAACCCTGTGACAGGTGCCAATTGCCACAGGCGGGATTCGAACCCGCACAGATAATACTCACTGAGCTATCGCCGCGGCGATGCTTAAAATAATACTTTTTTTTTCAAGAAAGTATGTAATTATGAACCTCATCCGGAGCCAAATCCTGATCATTAGGCAAGGACTGTTCGTAATAATTATAACCGTGAATGATAAAATTTCCCAACTGCCTAACAAAACACGTTAATCATGGAGTTATTGGCAACGAAACAAGAATTGACAACCAGGAAACAGATTGAAAATCGATTTGGTATTTCGCAAGTTAAGAGGGTTTGAATCTGAATTATATTTTAGCAGGTAAAATATTTAAAATTTATCACGGCCTTCTTTCCCCTGAAGGAAATGAGGGGTAAACGCGTTAAAACAGATCACGAATCGATTTAACATTTACAAATAAGGTGGAAGATAACTTTATATTAACTTATTTTATTGCAAAATATACGAGGTGTGACTATTAAATAATCGAACTGATGCTGCTACCAGCACGCTGCGAGCGTGTCGCGACAAGTTTAAACAGAACCGTGTCTGGTGATACTTTCCCCACCCTGAGTTCGCTGGACAAGCCAGTGGGTCGCTCAGTTTGACTGTAGCGGTCGTTTGAATTGGTCTACGTACCAGTGACGCGTCGAAAAATGTTATGTTTATATCCCACACAAGTTTTTGAATGGTTTAAACGATTTAAAGAGGAACGTGAAACGACCGAAGACGATCCGCACCCCGGACGGCCCTCAACGTCAAGAACGGACGAAAACATTGAAATAATTGGTAAATTAGTCCGTGAAGATCGTCATCTAAGCATCCGAGGGCTTGCTGAAATAACAGGAATCGACAAAGAATGTGTTCGCCAGATTTTGCATGAATCGTTCAACATGCGCAAAAATGATGCCAAAACTCCTCACTCCCAAGCAAAAGGAATCAAGAGTGAACATTCACGCTGACATTCTAAACAACATCGACACTGATCCAGGCTTGTTAGACACGGTGATTACTTGTGATGAAAGTGTGAAAGCGGTTAAAGCAAAAGCGACGGAGGTTCTGAACCAGCTGACAGAAGCGGACTTCCAGCACTGCTTTCAACAATGGAGAAGTCGTATGGAGCGGTGTAGAGATCGCCAAGGGGAGTACATTGAAGGCGAAAAAGTTGCTACTATAATTGAGCAGCTTGCTGCAAGAACAAGGCAGCTCCATTTTCAACGCGTGACGAGGTTAGCTGCTTATAATTTCGATAAAAATTTTAGACGTTATTTAACGCAAATTCCAGTGCATGAAGTATACATCCTGACATATGCTGAGCTGCGTCGAATTTGCGTTACATAACGTCTAAATTTTTTATCGAAATTATAAGCAGCTAACCTCGTCACGCGTTGAAAATGGAGCTGCCTTGTTCTTGCAGCAAGCTCCTCAATTGGTAACGAATAAAAAGGGTTATGACAGCAGTTCGGTTGTTTAATAGCCACACCTCGTATTACACAACAAATTGGGTTTGAAAAACAAAGACACTGTATATCTGTACACGCAGAAAATCAACCCCTGTCTGTCCAAATTAAATATTGAATTAAACAGGAAACAAAAGTCCAAGGTCAAAATTCCAAATGGTTTACATTGGCAAACAAGCTTAGTTTTATTTTTATACTCGTGAATGAAGTTTTTTTCGTTCAAAATCTCGTATGTGAATAGAAAAACTAACTATGGATTTAAAAAAAAATACTTGGTGAAAATTATTTTAACAGAGACCAGTTGGACACCTGGATGGGTAGATTTAGACCCCCTGAACTTTCCCGTAAATATGGCACTGTGGTGTATTTCGGTTTTTCACCGTGGGCGAGACATTTAATCGAACAATATTTTACCGCCACAGACGCAAAAGCGAATCAAGTTTATTGTGTTTTTAAACAAGGGATCGATAACTCTTCCTTTGTGCCTCTCGGTACCTTGAAAAACAATTGGGTATTCTCGCCGCTATGCGATAATCTAAAGTAATTCCGGAGAATCTGCTATTGTCAGCATAAATTTACCCGGTTTTTAGAGGTATACACATAAAATTTGCAATATGTAAAAAAACGTCACGCCAATAGGACGGCTATTAGGAAATGAATAAACTTTGCGTGGAAACGCCTTTCCTAGAAATGTCGCCGAGGCAGAGCTAAAATTGGGTCAGCCTTACTCGCTACCTCAAAAATAGTCCATGCAAGTTTATACATTTAGACCACCAATAGACGTTCCACTTTATGATACATAAAGTCTGCTAAAGTGAGACGCTGACAAAGAGCTTGTCGTCTTCCGTTCTTTCGTATTCCTATTTTTTACTTAAAATCTTTCATTTCATTATTACTAGCGTACCAGAGTCTCATTTCACTTCGTCGACTGGTTTGCCTGACCGTTCAGCCTCGGGTCGACTTTTGCCTGTTGTGCCCACCGGTAGTTTTAGCCCTTCCACTCGAATATACATACAATCAGCAACGAAACTATTCATACGCTCACTTTTTTGAATGGTACTTAAATTCATATTATTTTTGTAATAGTACAGTATTGATTTTGATTTTTGCTTCTCATACGATCACGGCTTGTGAAATTCCTCGTCTAATGAGCTCAAGTTGAAGGTGATATGTCGATCGTGTGAAAAGATATATTTAAAAAAGTAAAATGCGATTTTTTTAAGCTAAAAACTATCTGCAACCTCATTTCTTTCCTTTGTTTAAATCAATAATGCTCACAGAACCATCAATACTAATTACCATTTTAATTCCACACGCATGACGAGCTATATTTACACAGGGTGGTCCAGTATTTTACGCCTACACTTTTACTAATTATGATAATTAAATACGAGGTGTGTAAATTAAGTAATGAGACTGATTTTTTTGTTATTTTTTTTTTCATTCGAATAGAATTACAGTTCAGTATTGTCTTCTTCAAAATAACTTCCTTGGGAAGCCACACAGCGCTGGAGACGGTTCTTCCATTCCTCATAGCAGTGCTGGAACTCATATACTGGATAGCCTTCAGCTGGTCGATTACAGCGGTTTAAATGTTTGATCCCTTGAGGTGTTTTTTCAATATCGGGAAGAGAAAAAAGTCACAAGGACTCAAGTCAGGCGAATAAGGAGGCTGAGGAGCCACACGAATGTTTTTACTGGCTAAAAACTCGTTTACTGAAATGGCTGTGTTACAAGGCGCATTGTCATGATGCAACATCCAGTTGTTCTTGATGTTTGGTCTCAGACGCATGACCCTTTCTCGAAGTTTTTCAAGAACCTCTCTGTAAAAGTGTTGATTTACTGTTTGGCCTGGAGGCACAGACTCTTTGTGGACAATTCCCTGGCTATCAAAAAAGGAAATTAACATGCATTTGATCTTCGACTTGCTCATGCTTGCTTTTTTGGGTCCTGGAGAGCTTGAAATGTGCCATTCCATGTTTTGGCGCTTGGTTTCCGGGTCGTACTCAAACACCCAAGTCTCATCACCAGTAATGACACGTTCCATAACACGGGGATCATTTTCAATCGATTCCAAAAAGTCAAGACACATTTCTCTCTTGATGCCATTTTATTCCTGCGAAAGGTTTTTTTGGAACCATTTTGGCGCAGATTTTTCTCATCCCCAATTCGTCAAAATCTGATGAACACCGGTGTGGTTCAAATTCAACTCTTCCCCGATCATCCTTGTCGTCCAGATCCCGTATTCTATCGACATTTTCATCGGTTCTTGAAGATGAAGGCCTTCCGCTGCGTGATTCATCTTCAATCGACTCTCTTCCTTCTAAGAATGCTTCAAACCGCCGAAAAACCTGAGCTCGTGAAAAAACACTGTCTACGCAGGCGCGTTGAAGTTTTGCAACAGTATCCGTTGCGCTGTGTCCAAGTCTGAAGCAAAACCTGATAGCGCCCCGTTGATGAAAATTAATGTCACTCATTTTTAAAACGCACTAGAAAGAAACCGGTTTACGAAAACAGTCACAAACAACGAACAAATGACTTTAACTAGTTCAAACTTGTACTGAAGGTGCACTACATGTTAACCTACCGCCCTTCCAAGTACCGTCTCCACAGTTTTGCTTGATCGGGCGCTACGTTGTCAGACTCATTACTTAATTTACACACCTCGTAACACCACTGTGTGTTTGCCATTACAATTTGCACCATTATGTACATTTTAATGAGTGGTTGTTTGATGTATACCCTCGCATTCATAATCATGCGCCATTTTTTCAACATAATACAGCGTACTTTATAACTTGGCACGCTAAAATCATCGCAAATATATCTAACAGTTTTATGTCGTATATGTTGTTCTATAAATAAAACAATTATATTTATCTGATTTTTTTAAAATAAATTAAATAATTTGCTATATTTATTATACGACATTTCTAATGCAAAACTAGAAAAATGTAAATTAAGAAATGCTAAATAATGTCGAAGAAGTCGGAGAAAATCAAAAACCAGTTGAAAACATTACCTCATTCTATTTTCAATTTTGAGTTTCTTTTTTTTTCATTTATTTATAATGAGTATAGTCAAAAGTGTCAGGTAAGTAGGGTAAATAGAAAAATGTGAACTCTTTGTTACCATTTGCTTTTAAAGACCTCATATACCGGGTGTTCCGTAATTAATGGACAAATTTAAAATAGTAAGTCCTATAGTTTTCGAGATTTTTGAACATTTAATTACAGGACATCCGATATGTACTGAAAATAATTCTGCATTTGTAATTTGGTATAATAAAATAACACAGGTTTACAAAAAAAAAAAGTTGTCTGAGGCAGACCATACGTTTCTTATGTATTTTACGACGCTGAATTCGAATCTATTTTTAGTTTTGCTCTATCACATCAGGATTTTGAGATATCGTAAACTCACAACGCGGTTTTTTTGACATATTTGACGGTATGTAGCTTCGATAATTTTTTTCTCAAAAAATCATGTGTGGGATGTTAAAGTACAAATTAAAACCTTTGACATTGCAATTTAAATAATGACCATAAGGTTTCGATACTAATTATATGTATTGGGAAAGATATAATATGAACAGACAATTTTCAAAATTCGATATCTCGCGCGAAAAAAAAATGAGCAAACTCAACGGCATTTTAAAGAGAAAGATTTGTACTTTAAGATCCCACGTTTTTTAGAGAAAAAAAAATCCCAAAGCTACTTAACTTCAAATATGTCAAAAAAACCGTGTTTTTTTGCAATTTTGGGTTAGGATATCTCAAAATCCTGACGTGATAGAGGAAAACTAAAAATAGATTCGAATTCAGCGTCGAAAAATACATAAGAAACGAATGGTCTGACCCCAGATCCAGACAACCTTTTTTTGTAAACCTGGGTAATTATTTGTATTTACTTGGATACAATTAATAGTATTGACTACTATTATTATTAGTATTACTACTATTTAAATTTGAATACAAGTTTTTTATGCAAGATAAACGTTTGAGGCTCAAAAAAAAACGCAAACCACTATTAAATCCAGTGTAAGGTTCAGATAATTTCAACAAAGGCAATTTTGGATCTGCTGCCAACTGCAGGACAACGAATATCAAGCGCGAAATTTAAAATTCAATAAAACAATCCATTATAGTTTTTATTTCAACATAACTGAGTGGTGGTCTCACTGCACACATTTAATAGCGTCTCGTCTAAAATTTCACCAATGTACTTTTTCCCACTTTTCTTTACGTGGTCGACAAAATATTTTAGAAAAGCATTTTTAACCCGTTTCGGCCGAAAACGCCACTCCCGGTACATCGCTCTTCAGCGCCTCATAACTAATACTATTTGCGATAGAAAAATTTGACAGGGACATATTTTTAAAGTTTAAGACGTGCCCTTTCCGATGGTGTCCATGAAATTCCTCCAAAAAATTATTAATTATAGCTGACCCGGCGAACTTCGTACCGCCTCAGAATTAAATAATGTGTCAAAGTTCAATAACTAAAAATTAGCAGAAAACCAAAAAAAAAAATTAAATAAAACACGCAAAAACATTCTCCACGAAAAAATACATATAGGCAGATGCCAATTTTCATGGTGATCGGTTGAACGGTGATAAAAGCGTAAAGAAATTGATTTCTGAATTTCTCTTTATAAGTTTAGTCGCAAAATTAATTTCTGAACGCACCCTGTTTGACAGGTACGAACCGTTTGTATGGGAAAATAAAATTGTTGTTTTTACTATTTTCCTTGCAATTTCTTCATATTTTCTCACCTTTTGAACCTTCCTTGGACTACAAATATTTCAAAACCAAAATTAGCCAAATCGGTCCAGTCGTTTTCGAGTTTTAGTGAGACTAACAAACGTCAATTTATTTATATATATATATAGATGAAAAAAAGCAGTTTAAAAAAAAACACGGTTTATTTGCACATTTTTTTTTAAATCAAATTTTCATGGGGTTTCCGGTCTGCAATGGACCTGGAACCTCACTAACCGGTAGAATAAATTTTTGAACATTAAGTATACGTGGTTTAAGGATCGATTTTTTTGCCTTATGCGTTCAAAATGGCGCCTGAACTGCAACACTTTTGCGTAAAAATTCAAAAATTTTTTATTGGAAATTGATGCACTTTTACAAAAAATTGTTAAGAATAAAAAGTTTTTAATATCACTCAAAGAATGCACTGGAATTGTTTAAGCAATTTTGTAAATTTTGCAAAAATTGACTATTTGCAAAATCCAAAAAATTGCTCAAAAAAATTTTTTTTAAAATTCTAATGCATTGATTGAGTGATTTTAAGAATTTTTTATTCTTGACTATTTTTTTGTAAAAGTGCATCATTTTTTACGCAAAAATTGTGCAGTTCAGGCGCCATTTTGAACGCATAAGGCAAAAAATCGGTCTTTAAACCACGTATACTTTAAGTTCAAACATTTATTCCACCGGTTAGTGAGGTTCCAGGTCCATTACAGACCGGAAACCCTTGAAAATTTGATTAAAAAAATATGTCAAAAGACCACTCAAAAGAATGCACTGTAATTTTCAAAATTTTTTTAGCAAATTTTTGGATTTTGCAAATAGTCAATTTTTGCAAAATTTAAAAAATTGCTTAAAAAACTATGAAAAATCTAGTGCATTCCTTGGGTGATTTTAAGAACTTTTTATTCTTGACAATTTATTGTAAAAATGGATTGTTTTCGAGAGAAAAATCCAAATTTCGATACTAATTTGATCTTTAGAAATTTTGCAAAAATTGACTATTTGCAAAAATCCAAAAAATTGCTCAACATTCCAGTGCATTCTTTGGGTGACTTTAAGGACTTTTTATTCTTGAAAATTTTTTGTAAAAGTGCATCATTTTCCAATAAAACATTTTTGAATGTTTACGCAAGAATTTTGCCGTTCAGGCGCCATTTTGAACGCATAAGGGAAAAAATCGATCTTTAAACCACGTATTAAGTATACGTGGTTGAAAGATTGAACGAAATTTCAAACATTTATTCCACCGGTTAGTGAGGCTCCAGGTCCATTGCAGACCGGAAACCCCTTGAAAATTTGATTTAAAAAAAAATTTGCAAAAAAAATCGTGTTTCTTTTTAAAACTGCTTTTTCTCATTATTAATATTTTTTTGGAGGAATTGGAGAAATCATGGACACCATCGGAAAGGGCACGTCTTAAACTTCAAAAATACGTCCCTGTCAAATTTTTCTGTCGCAAATAGTATTCGGCGTTTTCGGACGAAACGGGTTAAACGTAAGAATCGCATTACATAATTTTACGTATCGTTATAAATGTATCTCCTGTTCCGTAATTCAAACGAGCATTCCAACTGAGCGGTCGCCCATTAAATAAGTCCGTTGTTGTGGAAAAAACAATTAAAACAACCTTCTATCTTTGAAAATTATTACCTGCTATCAATTCAAATAAATGTCAGGTGCACACGTCTTTTTTCCGGCAAAGAACCCGCAAACCTGAATAAAAGTAAGGATTATGTTCGGTCAATCCAAACTTTTTTTATACAATTTGCTTTCTTTATTGCTGAGCAGTCATCCATTAAACAAGTTCCTTGAAGTGGAAAATAATTAAAAAGCACCTTTTATCTTTGATAATTATTACTCGTTAATGTATATAAATGTCAAGTGCACGCATCATTTTTAACAAGGTTACAGCACTGAAAAAAACAGGGATTTACCCCTCGAGTAATCGAAATATTTTTACACGCATATTTTTTTTATTGGCCTAAATTTATTTGCTGTGACTTTCATTTGTACATTAAATGAGCATTCCAATTGAGCAGTCATTTTATTAAATGAGATTCTTGTGCTGGAAAAACAATTAAAAATCACTTTCTGTCAACGAAAAACGTTACTTTTTTCTTTTTGTTTAAGGGGTAACACTACCTTGTAAATTTTTTTGACCATTTTTTTATTGGCTTAAATGCTTCATTAACTATCCAAAAATGATATCCAAAAGGTTTTATGTGGGGGAAAATTTTTCGGTTTTCCGAGTGAAGTCACGGTGCTGTTTAACTAGTAATTTGTGCGCGGTCGATATCGGTGCAGTAGGGATCACTATTCCTTTGTAAACACAGTATACCTACGTCAGTAGGATAAAACTTCAAAATGCTACGGTTACTTGTTATTACTACTCGAATTTTCAAGCTAGACCAATTGCTAACGCCAGAAAAACTTGAAACGTTAAACTCGTTTTTCTCGAAACCATGTTTTTTCGAACTGGCCGTAAAGCTAGCACCTACAATTGTCAACCAACTGACTTGAAATTTTAACTGTAGATACAAAATTAAATTTTCTAATCAACGCCCGTAGGACTTTTTGATTTATGAAAATTTACCGATTTTATTGCCGATTTTTTTCCGAAAAAATGTGTTTTTTTTCGAAAACTGACATTTTTTTTAAATCAATTTTTCGAAAAGTTCTACGGTTGTTCACTAGATTTTTCGATGTAAATACAGAATCTTTTTGGTTTTTTTTGTTCTAGATGCACAATTGCGAGCTGTAGGTTTACGGCCAGGGAGGTCATAAAAAAAAAGATGTTTCATTCCGAGAGCTGTTGTGCCGCCATTTTGTTTTTAAACGACTTTAAGAAAATACTTTTGAGATGTGTAATGATGTTTAAAAAACCGAATTTCAATAAATTATTTTGCCTTTTGACCCCACAAGGTAGTGTTACCCCTTAAATCAATGTTGAGGACGAAACAAAAATTTTTTTTTAATCGTAAAAGGAACTTGTAGGAAGTTTATTCCAGTTTTTGAAACTGCCCTTAAGTTCCCCGTGCTGTCATTGGTTGCTGAGATATGGATGATCAAAGACAAAAGGATCCTTTTTCATTAAAAGTCAGATATCTCAGCGAAAACTGACGTAAAAAATATATAAAAAAGCAAATTCAAGCTGAATAAACAAGCTATCCGAGTCATGCATTGGTTTAATTAAAAGCAAATTCCCCAAGTCCGTGGGCCAACAAAAAAAATAGAAATGTACAATTTTTTTCTCGCGCTATTTCTTGGAATTGCGTGATATCCGTAGCTCACAAAATTGTTTGCCGAAATATCTCAAAACTAGAAACTTGATGCGTCAAAATAGTTTTTTTTTAACTCTAGATACGACCATTTTTCACTAAAAGGCTGTATAGCCTTTTAAAAAATCACTAAAAAAAAATTTGGATTTTTTTTTGTTCCCTTAATTTTTTGAAGTAGCGTATATATCATTGATATATACCTGAGACTCTAGCATTATTATTAGTGCGTTCGAGGTGTTTATGTTGTCGGCGTCGGCATTACGTTTATAAAAAAATATCACGTGCATGCTTCCTTTTGGCGTATCAAGAGACATGGAAGATGTAGGTAAAAAAACAATAAGAAAATATAGACTGACGAAAATAAAATATTTTCTCCGGATTTTTTTTCATGGCGATCATGAAAAAAAAACATAAACGAAGCAATCATGAATGATCAAGAAATGAATAAGAATAAGAGCGGTATCACTTTTAATAACTGTATTAAATGCGTTGTCAATATGTCTGATAAATAAGACTAGTATCGTGTTCAAAGATACCTGAATGAATTGTTTTTGAAAGGTGTTTCGTTAAATGTTATTTTTAAGCGACTGGCACTTCGGATTTAATTGGGATCCTACTGAAATCAAACAATTGGAATCGATTCACTCTAACACGGTTTACTTGCTATTGTTTTCCAATTAATCAAAAAGAAATAACTCATTAACCTAATTAGAAAACAACACTTGCACAAAGTTGCTGTAAGCTTCTTGTTTACTGCGAAAGGTAAATCCCAAGCTTATCCGCCTCAAAAGCCAAGAGAACGTGGGATGATTCAAATCGTCATTAATAATTTAGACCTCTTACAAAATTCTTCCCGTACTCGCTCCCGACGCTACACGAGAAATCGTATATCTCGCGGGTCTGAGTTTGATATACAGGTCGCCATCATGAAGAACGACTTTAAAATGATTGCGAGGGAATTTAATATCCAATTAGAAAATGTGGTGTATATGCCACAGCGTCCTTAAAATTAAATTCGAAGCACTTTCTTCAAATAAAGTTTTTTGATATTTCAACAACTAACCTTATTTTTCATTGATTGGTGCCATTTTTTTAAAACTTTCTGCCATACTACTCTGATCACGTGGCTAGTGTCGAAATGCATTTTTAGGTAAACATGCAGAATATTTATCCCAATAACAAAAATGTTTCCCATATGTTGCGAATAGTATGGCACGCGCTGTATATTTGTTTAAAAGTTATAGGTTTTTTGAAAGTCATTATATGTATAACGATATATCTTGTGCAGGAGGTCTCAAGTATCACCCTACTCTACTGATTATCTTACCCTCTATATAGGATATGTGTACGTGTTGCCCCAAGAGAAACCTAAAATTTGACAAATTGACCTCGTATACGAACTAAGGGAGACAGAACAGTTGAAGGGAACTTCAAGTTTTACGTATGTGTAGGTTTAATGCCTTAAATTCTCACTTTAACACAACAGCTACATTTTAAGTTTTTATACAACTAGGAAAGGACCCCGCAATAATCTTATGGAAATTGGGTTTCGGTCAAATCGTCTGAATTTTGGATATGTTTTAGGTTTCGTCATCCCAAGCAAAAGTCTCAAAAGTCAAAAAGGCACAAAGCTCGAAAATCAATACTTTGACTGCTACGGAGCTTGAAAGCTCCAAAGCTCCACCACAGATTTATTTATTCGTGCAGTCTTTATAGATTTTTAAATAACTTATTTTTTCGATTTTAATGTCTAGGTTTTTGTTTTTGACTCAGTTCATATAAGATGTGAATACAATAATTCGACAATTGGCAGCTGTCAACAGGCTGTCGGCTAGCTGTCAAAGTGCAATAACAAAGTGCAAATCTTATTTTTTTGTCATGACTTTATGCTTTTTAGGTAACTCAGTTCATACATGATGTGAATCCAATAATTCGACAATTGGCAACTATCAACAGACTGTCAAATAGCAGTTATAAAACACAAATTTTCAGTTTTTGTTACAACTTTATGTTTTTTAGGTCGCTGAATTTAAATATGATGTTAGTTTTACGAAATTGAAAGTTGGCAACTGTCAACTGAAAAGTATGTCTATAAGTCATCAGAACTGATTTCAGCACCCTGAAAATGTTTCAGCACCCTCAAAAACACAAACGTAGACAATAAAATCGAAAAATAAAAATCTATAAAGACTGCATGAATAAATAAATATGTGGTGGAGCTTTGGAGCTTTCAAGCTCCGTAGCAGTCAAAGTATTGATTTTCGAACTTTGTGCCCATTGAGACTTTTGCACGGGATGACGAAACCTAAAACATATCCAAAATTCAGACGATTTGATCGAAACCCAATTTCCATAAGGTTATTGCGGGGTACTTTAAATAATTGCGAAAAAAGGAATTGGAATCTAGTTGTCACAATAATTGGATTTTAGTTATCCTTAACATGTGCTTGATACATAGGATTTCATACAACTGATGACCCCAGCAGTTTCGCATAAATTAACATCCTGCAGAGCTCAATTTAATGAGAAAAGCTTAGATCTAGTTCGAAGAAGACATCTAAATCTCTAACCCTGGGTCCATCAAGGAGAAAAACACCTTAGAAAGACATTACCATTAATTTGCCAAAATTAAACAGGAATTTATACATTATTTATAAAAATTACAAAGGAGCGGCCCCAGTATGGGTCCTTGAGGGACGCCAGAAATTTTCTGGAAATTGTTTGATATAAAACCTCTATACTAGGAATTAAACAAATTCATTAATCCGATTTTAGTAAGTTTCGTATTGAGATGTCCTTATTAAATTCTCGTTGCATATTGCAACTGCTATTTTCCTCGCCATTCGCGGAAATTTCTCGAATTTCATCGAATTCCGGGAGTACGGAGTCGCCCTACATCTCACCGCCGAACGAGGAGGGTAGCGGATGAATGAAAATATTGGCCTACGTAATGATCCGCCCACACCGAGCCCGCTAGACACAGAAATCGATGGTCGTCTTTGCAGCTGTCAGATACAGGTCTTTTGTTGAGTTTATGACCTAAATGAGCGCACTAAAAGGCACGAGTCGGTCTGCATGGCTATTTCGACGCTCAAATATTAATCGAGAGAAAGCTTTCGCTTAATATGTTTACCGGATCTCCATATACAAGCCGTCAGCATAAATATTTTTTATCTAATCTGCATACAAATTGACATCCAAATGATATAATACATTCTGTCTTATAATTAGTACAGTATTTGTAGCCATGGTCTTTTTTACCACCTAGACATAATGATTTTTATCTTAATACGAGGGCGTCATTGGCAACGTCGATGTCAGCGATGTAGTGTTATTAAAATTGCTTGGAATCTCTTGTGAAGATATGCATGAAAGCAAAAATCAGTTCAAATCACCATCAGTTTTTGATGATGATATAAATGTTTCTAATTTCAATATTACAAACATGGTGGCTTGGGCTTCAATATACAGGGATAGTTTTTTTTCACAGGGTATTTGGTCTATGGAATCGTTATTTCATAAACAATGTAATACGAGGTGTGTAAATTAAGTAATGAGACATGACAACGTAATGAGAATGACAACGTAACGCCCGATCTAGCAACACTGCGGAGACGGGACTTGGAAGGGCGATAGGTTAACATGTAATTCACCTTCAGTACAAGTTTGAACTTGTTAGAGTAATTTGTTTATTCTTTGTGGCTATTTTCGTAAACTGTTTTTTCCTAGCGCGTTTTAAAAATGAGTGACATTAATTTTGAGCAACGGTGTGCTATCAGGTTTTGCTTCAGACTTGGACACAGAGCAACGCATACTTTTGCAAAACTTCAACACGCCTACGGAGTGTTTTTTCAAAAGCCGATGAAAATGTCGATGGAATACGGCATCTTGTGCGTTCAGATCGTCGGTTGACGATAAAAATGATGGGGGAAGAGTTAAATTTGAATCACACCATTGTTCATCCGATTTTGACTAACGAAATGGCGATGAGAAAAATCTGCGCCAAAATGGTTCCAAAAAACCTTTCGCAGGAACAAAAGGACGAGAAAGGTGAAAGGTGAAAGGGAGAGCAAGGTGTCCTGACTTTTTGGAATCGATTGCAAATGATTCCCGTTTTATGGAACGTGTCATTACTGGTGATGAGACTTGGGTGTTTGAGTACGATCCGGAAACCAAGCGCCAAAGCATGGAAGGGCACACTTCAAGCTCTTCAAGGCCCAAAAAAGCAAGAATGAGCAAGTCGAAGATCATGCACGTTGATTTGCTTTTTTGATAGCCAGGGAATTGTCCACAAAGAGTTTGTGCCTCCAGGCCAAACACTAAATCAACACATTTACAGAAAGGTTCTCGCAAAACTTCGAAAAAGGGTCATGCGTGTGAGACCAACATCAAGAAAAACTGGTTGTTTCATCACGACAATGCGGTTTGTCACACAGCCATTTCAGCCGCTTTATTTAAACGATTTATATAAACGATTTATTAGCCAGTAAAAACATTCCTGTGGCTCCTCTGCCTCCTTATACGCCTGACTTGAGTCCTTGTGACTTTTCTCTTCCCGGGATTGAAAAATCATTTCGAGGGACGTCATTTTGGGACCACAGAAAACATTCAAACGGCTGTAACCGACCAGCTGAAGGCTATTCTATTATACTCGTATGAGTTCCAGCACTGCTATGAGGAATAGAAGAACCGTCTCCAGTGGCTTCCCAAGGAAGTTATTTTGAAGGAGACGATACTGAATTAATTTTATTCGAATAAAAAATTTTAAAAAAAACACTCTTATTATTTAATTTATACACCTCGTATGTGAGTTTGTTTGCACCATTTTTTTTTTAAATATTTCTGCATCTACAAGGTGTTCATATACTTCAGGACTAAATTTAAAGGAACACCCTATTTAACGTTTTATTGAATTGACAGATTTCAGGGTGTATAGTACGCCATGTCAACAATGAAATGGTAGCTAAGTACCCTAAAAAAAGACGGACGGAAGTGTGGACGGTTTTTCCAGACCCTAACATCTGTAATTTTTTTAAACATCAAATATCTCTGAAACTGCTAGGTTTAGGTATAAGTTCTAATATATGTTTTCGGCTCAAAATTGTGTGCTGTCTGCAAATTTATAAAAATATATAGGGTCCTCCATTTAAAATAAAGAAGTTAGTTATATGAATACCCTGTATATTCGGCAATATTTTAAAACGGAATTATTTTATTCTATAGACGAATTATGCATTAAAAACTTCCCCTGTACAAGTAAATTATCGTGTGTCGGAAAACTTCTCGGTTATTTTACGTCAACAGTCCCTAATTTTGACGGCCGTTCGAACGCAACCACGCGCAATTAATTTATTTTCCGATTAATACGCTGCTTTGAAGTAGGCACATCAAAGTATCCCTTCTTAATTTCTACGCAGGAGTAGGCCAACTGCGTTTCTAATCGGCCTTATTAATCTTTTTTCGGTGTCCCTTTTAGCTATCTCATCTGTTTCCGATTTTTTTTTGTTATCCCGGTTGTTTTAGATTCAAAGGGACCAGAAATTACAATCAAGACTTACCAGCTCTTTGTTCTTGGTAATCTGTGGGTGGGCCGTTATGAAATTACAACGCCGATGGCATCATGAGAGTATAACATGTCTGAAACATCTGTCTTTTGTCGTAATTGGATTGCCGAGTGGTTTCTTTATGATAAAACGGAACTAAAGCTTATTTGTTCAGATTGAGATAACATTCCTGAAGGCATTTATACATAATTTTTGGGACGATGTATCGTAGCTTGTTCGCATTTATAAAGTTAGCCTAAAAAGTTTATAGTACAAAAATTTGTTAAGATTGATAGAATGTTTTCATTGACTCTGTTGTGACCTTAAAGGTTTTATGAAATTTTGACCTTTATGTTTCTTTTTTTGTGATTTTGTTTGTATAATGTAGTTTAAGTGGTTTTATTTTCTATGGTTTTGAATATTATCGTATTTGTATACAGGAATCTAATATCACTTTTTAATTATATAACTTAATATATGAAAATAGTGATTCCTGCCGCATCAGTTTTTACTATCATTCTTCAACTAGTTAAAATGTATGACTTTTAAGCATGTGCCTTAATATGTTTGCTTTTTAATCTATAAATGAGTGGAAAAACTGGATACTGTTTCAAATTAGGAACCTACTAGTCCAAATCAGGAATCCACTGGTGTAAATAAGGAATCAACTGGTCCAAATCAGGAACCAACTGGTCTAAATTAGCCAAACAGTTTTCTATATTCTCTGGGTCTATATAGGAAATCCAGTATGACTTTTAAGTATGTACCCTCATGTTTTTTTTTCTTTTAAGCTATGAAAGTGAAAAAACTGAATAATGTTTCAAATTAGGAACCCACTAGCCCAAATCAGGAATCCACTGGTCTAAATAAGGAATCAACTGGTCCAAATTTGATATCACTTTTCAAGTGGTTGAAATTAGCCAAACAGTTTTCCATATTCTCTGTGTCTATACAGGAAATCCAGTATCACTTTTAAATATGTACCCTAATGTTTTTTGCTTTTTAATCTATAAAAGAGTGGAAAAACTGAATTATGTTTCAAATTAGGAATCCACTGGTCCAAATCAAACTGGTTCAAATTTGGACATAACTTTTCAGGTGGTCGAAATTAGGAAGCAACTGGTCCAAATCAGGAATCAACTGGTCTAAATTAGCCAAACAGTTTTCTATATTCTCTTTGTCTAAACAGGAAATCCAGTATCACTTTTAAGAATGTACCCTAATGTGTTTTGCTTTTTAATCTATAAAAGAGTGGAAAAACTACTGGTCCAAATCAGGAATCCATTGGTCCAAATTAGGAACCACGCGATGATAGTTAGGCAAATTGTTTTTTCTATATGCTCTACGTTTCTATACAAGAGAATATGATTTTTAAGCGAGCGATTCCTTGGGCGACTTATTTACCACTCACACACGGAGTGCGTGAAATAAAGTCGCCGGCCCACGGCGGGGGACGTTTTTTCCCCGTCGACCTTCCCCGTCCCGAGTGGGAAGTGTCCTCAGGTGGCTCGTGACGGCAACCGCCGTCCGAACCTCGGGCCACACTTCAAACTGCGTAGATAATATCGAACCGCCATTGCCCGCCGCTGCGGAAGAGGAGATTCCAGCGTTCTCGTTCGGCGGCGTGGCGGCAGTTCGGGAGCAGCGACGCGCGGTGCAGCACTGCCGGGCGGCAGCGAGCGACGCTACGCGACATACCGTGGTGAACATTGCGAAAATGACGTGGTGATCCGTCGCGGCCGATCCAGAAGATCAAGCCAAGAGAGGCTCAATCGGATATGGACACAGTGTTTATCGAACGCCTGTGAGGAGGGTCTCAGTGCGGGGAACAGCATGTGATGGCATCAAAATTATTAATAAGGTTAGATTTTATCTTTTGAAAACATAACATTCGTACTATTGTTTCTCATTAAAATTTTTAAGACCTACTTCTGTTCTATTATCACAAATACTCTCACCCTACTTAGTTGATTCCTTGGTAGTAGGCCTACTGACCGAGCAAAATGAGGTTAAGGACTAGTGGACTACCTGAAATTTATTATCAGATTATCCCAAGGTATTTATTATTATTATTTCATCGCATGTCTTGAAAAATGTTAAAGAACTATAATATATGGACCCTAACGAATTAAAATTTCATACCCTTAATGACGAATACAAACGAGAAACACCAATATTAATTAAAAACCCATAAAAATGGGTGTATACCATGTTATGACATCAAATTGTGTAACACAGTTAAATATCCAAAAAATGACCATTTCTCGTTAATGAAAATGTTTAAGACTGCTTCTGATTTTATCGTCAGACTATATAAACCCTGATGAATCAAAACTGAATGCCCTTAACGATGAATGAAAACAAAAAACCTCTAAAAACGGTTTTTGTGCGGGGAACAGTATGTCGTGGCATCAAAATTTTCAACCATCGATATCTCAGCAACCAATGATCGTACAGGAAATTGAAGGGCAGTTTCGGAAACTGGAATAAAAATTCTATAAAATCCTGTAGACATTTACAAAAAAAATTCCACCCTCAATATCGACTTGAAAAAAGTTGAAAAAAGTGACTTTTTCCCTTGTTTTGGTAAATCGACTGCATATTAGCAAATATTGATGGGGAGGCTAGGACTTTTAGGAATTGTTACACCTCAATGTACCTCCAATAGCCCTGTAAATCTGCAGATCGATCCATCGAGTGGTTTTTCCGGGCCGATTATTCAAAGTTTTGAAAAAAAATTAAAGGAGCAATAGTTTTATTCTTAAACATTGTGTAATCTTCATAAAAATGAAAAAAACATTTTTTTTTCACTTTTTTCTCCAATTCTGCATTAGTCACAAAAAAAATAGAGAATTAAAAAAAAAATTAAGATTTTTTGTCATTTTTAGCCGATTACACACACACACACGCACGCACACACAATTGACGAACCACGGGGTCTCATTTCTCTGAGAAAAACACACACACACATACACGTGCGTAAGCACAAAAGAAGCGTAAATCCGACCGTGCAACCTCCACGTGGTACGCTTTGGGTAACACAAATGCCGGCGGTTGACATTCAAATTACTATCAATATTTTTTTGCGGGAACACCTCGGCATTTAATTTAAAAAAAAATATTTTTTTTGACAATTTTCGAATATTTTTTTCAAATTTACCAGTAGTGACCGATGCAGAATTGAGAAAAACGTGGGAAAAAAATTTGATTTTTTCCATTTGTATGAAGATTACACAATGTTCAAGAATAAAAATCTTGCTCCATTGAAAACATTTTTTTTCAATACTTTGAATAATCAGCTGGGAAAAACCGCTCGTTGGATCAATCTGCAGATTTATAAGGCAATTAGGGGTACAATGAGGTGTGAAAATTCCTAAAAATCCTAGCCTCCCCATCAATATTTGCTAAGATGCAGTCGATTGACCAAAACACAGGAAAAAGTCACTTTTTTTCAACTTTTTTCAAGTCGATATTGGAGGTGGAAAAATTGTTTTTTGTAAATGTCTTAACAGGACTTTATAGGATGTTTATTCCAGTTTCCCAAACTGCCTTTCAATTTCTTGTACGATCATTGTTTGCTGAGATATCGATGGTTGAAGACAAAAGGGTCCTTTTTCGTTCAATTTCGGATATCTCGGCGACAAATGGACGTAGCAAACAATTAAACTAAAGCTGAATAAACAGGTTATCTGGTCCATATGGTCGTTCAACCGATAAAAATTTTCCGAACTTGTGGAGCGAGAAAAAGAAGGCTAAAAATTTGGAAAAAAAATTGTTCGTGCTATTTCTTTGGATTGCGCTAAAACCGCGGCTTCAAAAAAATTTGGCCTGCAGATACGAAAACTGGCGTCTTGGAGCTTCAAAACGCTTTTTTTAAATTCGCAATACGACCATTTGTCACAGCCCGTCAAAAATCGAGGAAAAATTTGGATTTTTTTGCTCCCTTAATTTTTTGTGAGTAAATTAGTTAGATTTTATCTTTCAAAAATATCCAACAAACTACTCAAACTCATCAACATGGACTTCTATTCTAGAATCGCAAGAACTTTCACACTAGTTTGCTGGCCTAGTTTATGCTGTTAAAGTGGCTAGTGGCCAGCAAAATGGGGTTAAATACTAGTAGACCCTCTGAAATTTATTATCCTGAGATTATGGCAACATATTTATTACACAGAGAAATCAGTTTCCGTGAATATAAAGCATATCCTTATCCAAATACTTTCTTCTTTTCAAAGTGAATTTGTTTGAAATAACGAAATACATTTAATCGAAGCCCGTGTACTAAAAGAGCTTTAGGGATGACTGTACAATTGTTCTGAACATTTCAATAAATGTAATACTTGAGGTCAACTTTCAAGGGTTTTCTTATCTGTAATCTACAGAGTTACATAATTGACCCGCCTAGCTAACCACGACCAAACACGTTTAATAAGGTATAAATCGGGAGAACACTCTGGCTGGAGCACAAAAGTACAAATTATTTTAACAGAATTTTTCTTAACAGTCTTTCTTCCATGTTTCTAGCACTGTTCTGACAAAGCCACATTACCAAATATAAATAATATTATCGTTTTAATTAAATTCATAATATAAAACTCAGCTTTGGACATCAGTAAAAAATACAGGACAACGTTATGCGACTCTTAGAGATAAGAAATTATGTAAATGACGTGGTGATTAGGGTGTGGTTTTAGGGAAAACTCTATAGAGATATATGAATTCAAGTAGATGTAATATTGACAGATTTCAAACATATTCCAACTTTGCAAGGACCACTTTTGGATAAACCTAACACCACCTTTTCGTTGCATAAATAAAGTTTCAAAATGTTGACCATAGAAAATTAGAAAAACATTAAAAATTGACATTCAACCTCGTGAGAGCCTTTTTTCTATTATTTCAAATGTTGTCTTACACCTTCTTGCACAGTTTTGACCAAGCCACATTACCAACGAAATAATATTATTGTTTTAATCAAATCCCTAATATAAAACTCAGCTTTGGACATGAGTAAAAAATACAGGACAACGCTATGCGACTCTGAGAGATAAAAAAATTACGTAAATGACATGGTGATTAGGGTGTGGCTTTACGGGAAACTCTATAGAGATATATAAATTCAAGTAGATGTAAAATTGACAGATTTCAAACACATTCGAACTTCCCAAGGACCACGGCCAATGTAAAAAAAAAATCTAAGAACTTTTGGAATAACCTAACACCACATTTTCGTTGCACAAATAAAATTTAAAAAAGGTTGACCATAGAAAATAAAAAAAATATTAAAAATGGACATTCAACCCCGTGAAAGCCTTTTTTTCTATTATTTCAAATGCTGTCTTACCTTCTTGCACAGTTTTGACCAAGCCACATTACCAACTAAATAATATTATTGTTTTAATCAAATTCCTAATATAAAACTCAGCTTTGGACATCAGTAAAAAATACAGGACAACGCTATGCGACTCTGAGAGATAAAAAATTACGTAAATGACATGGTGATTAGGGTGTGGTTTTACGGGAAGCTCTATAGAGATATATGAATTCAAGTAGATGTAATATTGACAGATTTCAAACATATTCCAACTTTGCAAGGACCACTGACAATGTTAAAAAAATCTAAGAACTTTTGGATAAACCTAACACCACCTTTTCGTTGCATAAATAAAGTTTCAATATGTTGACCATAGAATATAAGGAAAAGGTTAAAAATTGACATTCAACCCCGTGAGAATCATCCATTTGTCATAACTAAAGGGAGAGGAAGATATAAAATACTTTAAAGAATGAATCAGTGGAGTATAAATGTAATTCCATAAAATAATCGGATAGTAAGTATAATATATTTCTTTGTACTTTAATAAAAGTAATCTGGTTTTTAGTTGCGAAAAAAAAATTTCCTCGACTTCCAGACCCACATAAATTAATATATAAAAAGGCCGCAAAAATAAAAGGAGCTTATATTCGTTCCTCTCGATGTGGTATCAACCTTAATATGCCTAACAGACAAAACAATTTTTTCGCGATTTAGGAGGATTTTTTAATTAAACCGAACAGATAGCGCTATTTATATATTGGTTACTTCATTTTCGGGATTTTACATCTAATTAAAATTATTTTACGCTCGAATGCCTAAAACACCTTAGGGACGCTAATTTAATTTGCGCATTAATTTAAATAATTCACGCTATCGACGATTTTTCGCCATTTTATATTTTTTGTTAATTAATATAAAACACCGAATATTTTTTAAAGGTATGTACAGGGTGTCTCCAAATGGACTAGCATAAATGACACCAGCGAATCTGGAGGTAAAAATGGTCGTAGGGAAAAGAAAAAAAAGGAAATTGAATCTCCAAGTTTCTAGTTTTTGGATCCTGGGTTTTATTTTTTTTCTTACATCAGCAATTTTTGAGTAATCATAGGAAAACCAACGAAAACAAATTTTCAAAATTTTTGCATGTCTTTTAAAAGGTCCACGGACCTCAATAAATTTTTTTTCGATGTGTTCATCATAAAGGTCTTTTAGACAATTTAATTATCTTTAATTTGACCTGTTATTGAGCCCTGTACGATGATTTTTCGTTGAGTTATCGCCGTTCAAAGCAAAAATGTCACTGTTGACTTTGATAACACAGTATGTACCACAAAAGTTTTTCCAGTGCGCGGAAGTACAGATCCAGTCTACCCCATGTTTTTGGGGTCGCTGAACACGAATCAGACCTCAGTTTTCCTCGTTTACCACTTGTTTTTTTTTCTAACCTCAAAAAACAATTTTTTTTACACGGTAGCTTGATTGCACAGGTACGCAAACACAAATCCAGAGAACAACATTCCTCTTCTACGTTTTTCAACGCGCTGAATCAAAATCTGAGGTCAGGATGCATTTACGACTATCAGTTTTTCCCCTAGGAACAAAAATCCCTATGAAAAAACACTAAATCAGACACCATGTCATACACTTGACGAGCTGGAGGCTCTAATGTTACGGGGATGATCTAACAGTAACTCTAAGCCTCAGAAACCTTCAACTCAACGACACACATACTCCAAACCATAACCTCAAAAATCTTAACCTCAAAAAACCCTATATCTGTGTTCTGCAGCTGCTAAAACGCAGCAAATGATGAACCAAGCATAAATATGATCCAATCATCACTCTCAACTTCATTTCCGTGGAATTCCAAAGCTCCGTAATCCCATAACCTCATAACTTCCAAACCCTTAACCTCAAAAACCTTACAAGTAGATCCTGCGAAATCTGGGACACAACCACGTGATGAAAAGGCATGAGTATGAACAAATCATGAATTTCTGCTCTGAAATTCCATAAATAACCTCAATCTCAAAAACATTAATCTCAAAAACCCTATATCTAGGACCTGTAAAATTTGGCATGCAGCAACCTAATGAAGAGGCATGAATATGATCCAATCATATCTCTCAACCCCATAGCTTCGAAACTCCATAGCTTTCCAATTCCATAGGTGTGAAATTTCATAACCTCATAAAAGCATCGCTCCTAATATTTTGAGCATCTGCCCTGTCGACTAGTGGCAAAAGACTAGTCTTCACAACGCTGAACGCATTCGGTTATATGGCTATGGAAATCTGGTCATCCTGGATCAAAGGTTATGGAAATCAACCAGCCCTAGGTTACTTGGTTCTGTAAGTCTATTTATCTCGACTGTAAAGTTCCGGGGTTATATGGCTTAAGATTTCTGGAATTGAAGGCCATGATTGAATCATATTCATACTTCTTTATCATTTGCTGAGCTCTAGCAGTGGCAGAACACAGATATAGAGCTTATTTGAGGTTAAGGTTTTTGAGGTTATGGAGTTTTGAGTATGTGTGTCGTAAGGATGAAAGTTTAGAGTTGTTAGATCATCCCCGCAACATTACAATCACAAGTTCGTCATGTATATGACATGGTTTCTGATTTAATGTCTTTCCTAGGGATTTTGTTCCTAGGGAAGAACTGACGATGAAGGTGTAAATGCAGAGTTTCTTAGGGGTACTTTAAGGTTGAAAAGTTACATTCAATATCCTTAGTCTATCAATTATTTGCAAGTTATGCAAATATTCCTAATTGTGATACTTTTTTACCTCTTTTTTCAATCAACAATTTCGTTTCGAAAAATTTTTTTAGAAAAAAACAATCATTACTACTTGTAATCGATACTTTGCAGTTTTCAGAATCCTACTTGAATTTTCAATACGTTCATTATTTCCCGAGTAATTGATTATCAAAGTCAACAATGACTTTTTTGCTTTGAAAGGCGATAACTCAGCAAAAAATTATCGCTGAGGGCTCAATAACAGGTTGAATTAAAGATAATTAAACTATTTAAAAGACCGTAATGATGAACATATCGAAAAAAGTTTAATGAGGTCCGTGGACCTTTTAAAAGATAAGCAAAAATTTCGAAATAAATTTTTTCGATGGGTGTCTTATGATTACTCAAAAACTACTGATGCTAAAAAAATTTAAAACTCAAGATCCAAAAACTAGAAACTTGCAACTTCAATTGCCTTTTTTTTCTTTTTCCTACGACCATTCTTCCCCAAGATACAGCTCTTTGAATTTCTGCTAATTTCTGCGCCTAGAGTATATCACTTTTAGTTCGCTTAGTAACCGTACTAAAACAGCAATAAAAATTGTAGTTTTTCAGTGAGCATTGCTCTATCCAGGCGAATCGATGGCGCCCAACTCGTGGCAGAATTTTGGCTCCGACACACATATTTCCCTTAATGCGAATGTAAAAAATGCCTTTCTGTCTGTACGCAGACTTGTATCGGCGCCGCTCATATCTATTCCTTGGAAACAGTTCAAACTAGCTTTCATAGTAAACGGAGGCGATCGATTCCAGTAGGATGCTTACACAACGCTCAAACGCTGTAAACCCCTTTCATACGCGATATTTTTAAAATCCCTACGAGAGACGGCGAAGCATGACATTGTGCGATTAACGCCTACACTGAGAGAAATATTTAATTGTACTATCATTGCATGGCGATTTACATAAACAGATACAGATATAAAATATGGTGAATTAACTCTTTAACGCCCAAGTGCACTGTCAAGAGACATGAACTTAGAGGCTCATATTATTGATAGAAAAAAATAAAGAAAAAAACATCTAAAACCATGTGTTCCTATGTTTTCGAGGAATTCTTTCGAGGAATTCGCTCCTTCGAATGGAATCGTTAAAATTTGCAAAAAAATTGATGTAACCTTCAATTTTTAACAAAAACTATTAAAAAAAACACGATTTTTTCGAGATACTTTGTTTAAAATCAGCTATGTTATCGTCCTTTATACCACTCAAAGACAAATAGAAACGTGCACTCGAGACGTGTACTTGAAGGAAACGCAACGAGAACAATTTAATTTTCTAATTTTTTAGGGTTAGAATAACTAGATATGGCAAAATTCAAAGGGTGATATTTCTCGTTGTTTACCAGTTGCGGGATCATTGACGCAAAAGAAGAATTTTGAAAAAATTATTAGTTCTTTGAGGTTTTTGGGGTCGCTGATCACGATCCTGATGTCAGAATTACAAAATTCAAGATGGTGGATCCAATATGGCCACCATCCCGAATCAAATTTCAAATTTTTCGATTATTTTGCCTCAAACTTTGTAAACTGGGGGTTTTCGGGATCGCTAATCACGATCCCGATGTCAGAATTTCAAAATTCAGGATGGTAGATATGACATGGCGAACATTTTAAAGCAAATTTCGAAATTCTGAATTTTGAAATTCTGACATCGGGATCGTGATTAGCGACCCCGAAAACCCCTAGTTTACAAAGTTTGAGGCAGAATAATAGAAAAATTTGAAATTGAATTCGAGATGGTGGCCATATTAGATCCGCCATCTTGAATTTTGAAATTCTGACATCAGGATCGTGATCAGCGACCCCAAAAACCCCAAGAGTACTAATAATTTTTCAAAATTCTTTCTTTTTGCGTCAATGATCCCGCAACTTGTAAAAAACGAGAAATATCACCCTTTGAATTTTGCCATATCTAGTTATTCTAACCTAAAAAATGAGAAAATTAAATTGTTCTCGTTGCGTTTCCTTCAAGTAACGATTCCATTCGAAAGAGCGACCTCGAAAACATGGGAATGCATGGTTTTAATTGTTTTTTTCTTTATATTTTCTATCAGTAATATGAGCCTCTAAGTTCATGTCTCTTGACAGTGCACTTGGGAGTTAAAGGGTTAAGTTATACGACAAGTCAGGACATTTTTAAAACTTAATTAATCACTATAAAAATTATACCAGGTTAACCAAATATCCCAAAATACCCAACGTTTTTTTAATCACCTTTCTCGAATAATAAAAATTATCGAAAAACGACGTCTTGTAGAAAATATTATGCAGTTTCCAAAACCTTGCAGAAATTTTCTTTACGATCATTAGTTCCCGAGCAATTAATGTTCAAAATGAAAAAGGTCATTTTTACTTTGAACGACGATAATCATCATAGGGCTCGCCAGCCGCTCAAATTAAAGAGGATAAATTAAGGTTGAAAAGTTTTACGGTGAAATTACTGAAAAAAAAATGTATTGAAGCCCGTGGAACTTTTGAAAGGCAAGCAAAAAATTCGATTTTTTTCCGATGGTTTTCAAACGATTACTCAAAAACTGTGCGAGGTAAAACATTTCAACTTAATCTGAAAACTAGAAACTTTAAAATTGCTCCACTGCCATTTTTCACCAAGTTACAGCCTTTTAGAAATCACCTAGAAATTTACATTTTTTTATATCCTCTAATTTTTGTGACTGATGTCCTCTAATTTTTTATAAGAATGGTTCAGTTGAATGATAAGTTTATTGAATATTTCTTTGCACATTGGTAATTAAAAATCCTTTCTCGTAGTGTAACTCAACTTTTGCTAGCAAGAATTTGGAATCAGTGGATCCCTCGTCCTGATTTTTTTTTCCATATTTAGCATCTGTACTTTGAAATTTTTTTGGAGCTTAATAATATCCGATACTTTGGGATAAAATTTGGTACAGACCTATTTAAGAGGAGGCCGAATTCAGTAACGTACTTAGTCTTCATGTAAAAAAAACCCCTGATAGGATTTCTCGAATTTTCGCTCCAAAAAATGCATGCTGCTTTAATTATCTTGTTTTCTGTGTTCTCTGTGATTTCTGTGTGTGTTCGTCAGTTCAAGTTACGGCAAAAAAGAACACAAGATAATTGACTCGTCTTGATAATTGTCTAAATATCGTATAGCCCGTGTAAGCTGTGGCATTCCTTGTGTTAGCAAGGTTCTTTTTCCCTAATAAAGAAAACAAGCTTATTCGGATTAATAGGCAGTCTTTGTTGCGTTCGCCTTATCTAACGTTCAGTAAACTTCAACATCGCATCAATTTCGCTGAAAATACTTTAAAAATACAGTAAGCAACGAAAGTCATCATACACCCACTTTTTGAAGTTTGCTTAAATTCTGATAATTTTTGTATTACAGCATTGATTTTTTTTCTTCTGACAGGATTATTGCTTGTGATATTCTGCGTCTAATAAGCCGAAATTGAAGGCGGTATGTCGATTGTGTGAAAAAATATCGCTAAAAAAAGTAAAATTTCAATGTTTTCAAAGAAACGTAAATAACTTCAAAAATAGTTAATACCTTTCGAAGTTGTTGGACTCGTATTAAAGGGAAATCTTCAGAGTATCTATTTGACTAACTGAGTTATTTTGAAAACATTTTTCCTAGACATGAACAAAATCTAAAGTTGAACCAAAAATATCACGAAAATTCAAAAAAAGCCCTGTACGCCACACATTACTCCAACAAAAGTTTAGGATTAATATCCCTATAGATCTCTCTGTGTTTTATTAAAATTTCAGGAACAGTGATTTTTACGAGAACGATACTAAAGATGGTAGAATTTTGAATTTTCGTGATATTTTTGGTTCAACTTTAGATTTTGTTCATGTCTTTTCTACAATTTTTTTTTTCAAAATGACTCAGTTAGTCAAATAGATACACTGAAGATTTCCTTTAATACGAGTCCAACAACTTCGAAAGGGATTTACTATTTTCGAAGTTATTTACGTTTCTTTGAAAACATTGAAATTTTACTTTTTTAATGATATATTTTCACACAATCTACATACCGCCTTCAACTTCGGCTTATTAGACGCAGAATATCACAAACTATAATCCTGTCAGAAGCAAAAAAAAATCAATGCTGTAATACAAAAATTATCAGAATTTAAGCAAACTTAAAAAAGTGGGTGTATGATGACTTTCGTTGCTTACTGTATATATACCGACCAACTTTTTCTGGGAGACCCTTTTTCTATAAAATGAATAGTTCTCGTGTTATCTACAAGAAAAGGACAAAAACACGGATAGTTCATAAATTTTTATATTCTACTCAATAAAAAATTATCAATTCTTATGACATTCCCGAGGCATTCCAATTAAAATTAGGATTCATGTGGAAAAAGTCCAACCCAAAACAGATACCGATTGGTCTATATACTGGGCGAACGTTTCTAAAACAACCAAACTAATGGGAATTTTCACAGAACGGTCTACAAAAACTTGGAAACTCTTTAATTCGATAATCGGTTAATTCTCGTTTTATTTTGTGTTATACTAATCAAGGACATTATTCAGTGGTCATTTGGTGTTTTCCTACTCTATCCAAATTTAGTTAGAGACAATGTAGTTTGCAGAAAGAAGAGTTGCTTTGCTTGGAAAATTAAAATCCTCGTACAAAGCGAAAGAACCAACTTCACTTAAACAAAAACCTAGCCAGAAGCAACGACGTGTAATAAAGATCTGCGCTTGCATTAATTCTAAAATTAATGTTAAAAAATGTGTATTCCACCCTTTTTGAAGAGGCTGCGACAATAGGTTTTTTTTGTGTGCAACTCGAGCCGCATTCTAAATTCAACGGCCTACAATGCCTTTCTGTATTTACCACTTTACATTTTTTTAAATAGCTCCATGAAACTAACTGCTGACTAAAATATAGGCACGTCTCAATTCAGTATTTAAAAAATAGTGATTTGTTATATAAGGAAAAAAGTATTAGATTTTAGCTCGAGGTTGTGTGAGACAAAAAAACCTAAAATCTAATATTTTTCCCGTGTATAATACACTATTTTTTTCTGTGACGGGAAAAACGACGATTTAATATTGAAAAAACATATTATTACAATATATTAAAGTCAGAAAATTATCAATGTGGAAGTTTTAAACTGATAGGCTCTTGTACTTATAGCGACAATTAGACCTGCGTTGCTAAAGGTAAAGTAAAGTAATCAAATATCTGTCAATTTAATTCTGTGATTTGATTTAAAAACTGCGAACTTAGTGGTTGTTTAGTAGTTATTTTGAATAATATAAAGTTAAAAAATGTCTGATTCCGAGGTTTCTCTGACTCCGCCGGGGTTAGTAGAAGCAGCGAAAATTATTACAAAATTATGACAAAAATTATTACCAGCTAAATCGCGGAAAATTTACCAAACCGCGTATTCAAGATTTATGGAATGGAAGATGAAAAAGACATGCAGTTCTTTCTCGGAGACGGTATTATTGGCTTATTTTTTCGGAACTGTCAAACGTTTTTCCCGTCACCATAATATATATATTTCAATACACTTCAAAATCACGAAATTAACGTTATAAAAATTATTTCAATAGGGTTTAGATATGGACATTGAAATAGAAGGTCCCTAATAATATCATGACCTACTCGTTCTGTTAAAGTCCTATGATGACCTATTTATAGTTTGTCAAAATTACAGTCAGCAGGTATTTGAAGGTTGCTTAAATTCTGATGATGTTTGTAGTATAGTGTTGATTTTTTTCTCCTGATAGGATTACAGCCTGTAAAGTTCTGCGTCTAATAAGCCCGAGGTGAGAGTGATATGTCGATTGTGTTCAAATATATCGCTAAAAAAGTAAGATTGATTTTTTCGAAAAAATTACAGTAATTAAAAAACAGTAAAGTTGTATGCTTTTGAAAGTTTAGAAATCATTAAATGTAACAGTAGTACGAATAAGAACAATGGTCCAATACACAACAGTCCGTTCAGTGAACCGTTACGGCAGATTATGTATAAATAGAGCAAGTGTGTAGGTTAGAATATAGTCTTAATCTTCTCCCGAGGATGCCAACTAAGTTGGCGAAAACTTAGTTTCGTGGAAAACGTCCAGTTTTTAGTTTCTACGCCGATCATTCCAGTATCCACTCCAGGATAGACACGACAAGATTTCTAACGTTTAAGTTAAAGTCCTGAACACTATTTTTTGATCTTTACCTTTTTAGCGACATCTTTTCACACAATCAACATTTCACAATCAACTTGGGCTTATTGGACGCAGAAATTCACCAGCTTAGTTTCATATTTAATTTTTAGCAAATCATTTGTAATTAATTACTTCTGTGGTATATTTCTGTCTTCGAAATGGATTATGTCTGTCTGGATATCATATTTTAAATAAATAAATAAAATAAGCAAAAGATGAAGGGGTACTTGGCCCGCCAGTATAAGGTTAAACATTGTCAGATTAAAATATTTGTACATTTTAGTGTTTGATGAGGCATGTTTAATTTCTGTGGTGATATGTATTTGTATTTTGCTTTTTCTAAAATATCTTGTTACCGCTCCATACTAATTCGTTTTATATTTTCTTTTCAACCAGAACATATGGTTATCCTTGCCCCACCTGGGAAACATTTGTATGGGCGCCCATGGTACAAGGTGAGCTAATTTTAAATAGAAACTTGTTAAGTCAATACACGAGAAATCCAAACTAAATAACGCATTCGCATTTATTTACTTTTTAAGCTTTACGTTTTTGAACTTTGAATCGTCCCTACAAGAAGTATAAATTTTACAAATATGTGTAAAACAATTACATGGGGGTGTATTTATTAATTAACTTATTCCCTTAAAATCAGATGCCGCTATTCGATTGTGGCAAACTTTGAAAACGGAACCCTTATATAGTTCAACTTAATTTGTGTTCATTCCTCATCTTTTTTTTAAACAATGATAACAACATCAGTAACTGCACTAGGCGCAGAAATCGAGAGATATAGAAAACAACCCAAATTTTTAGCTGATTTTCAAAGAGCTGTAACTTGAAAAAAGTGGTCGTAGGGAAAAGAAAAAAAAAGAAAATTGAAGCTCCAAGTTTCTAGTTTTTGGATCTTGAGTTTAAAATTTTTTTGCTTCGGCAGTTTTCGAGTATTCATAAGAAAACCATCGGAAAAAATGCTTTTCGATATTTTGCTTGTCTTTTAAAATCATAAAGGTCTTTTAGATAATTTAATTGTCTTTCATTTGACCTGTTATTGAGCGCTGTACGATGATTTTTCGCCGAGTTACCGCCGTTCAAAGCAAAAATGTCATTGTTGACTTTGATAATCAACTACTTGTGATTCTCGAATTACAAAGTGAAAAATCGATCCTTACATTGATTTTTAGCACAAACGACAATTTCAATCATTCTGAGCACTATGAAAGAAAAACCGCAGCGCTTTGAAACTACCAGGGTTTCTTTGGGGTACTTTAACCCGTTTCGATCGAAAACGCCACTCCCGTTACATCGCTCTTCAGCGTCTCATGACTAATACTATTTGCGACAGAAAAATTTGACAGGGACATATTTTTTGAAGTTTAAGACGTGGGCTTTCCGATAGTGTCCATGGAATTTCTCCAAAAAATGATTAATTATGAAAAACAGCAGTTTAAAAAAAAAAAAGATTTTTTTTGCACATTTTTTTTTTTAAATCGAATTTTCAAAGGGTTTCCAGTCTGCAATGGACCTGGAACCTCACTAACCGGTGGAATAAATGTTTTAACTTTAAGTATACGTGGTTTAAATATCGATTTTTTGCCTTATGCGTTCAAAATGGCGCCTGAACTGCAAAATTTTTGCGTAAAAATTCAAGAATTTTTTATTGGAAAATGATGCACTTTTACTATAAATTGTCAAGAATAAAACGTTCTTAAAATCATTCAGGGAATGCACTGGAATTTTAAATTTTGCAAAAATTTACTATTTGCAAAATCCAAAAAACTGCTCAAAAAAGTTTTAAAAAAATCTAGTGAATTTTTTGTTAAGTTTGAAAAGTTGCAGTCAATATCCTTACTTTATCCATAATTTGCAAAGTTATACCAAGTAATATAAATATCCCTAATTATGCAGTTTTTTACCTCTTTTTCAATCAATTTCGTTTTGAAAAAAAAAATTAGAAAACAACAATCACTACTACTTATAAAGGATACTTTGCAGTTTTCAAACGTCTGCTTGAATTTCCTGTATTCCCTTAAATTCTGCGCCTAGCGTAGTGTGTTCCAAAGCAATGTCGCATAACATTGGCGCATTCGCCATAATTTTAAATATCTATAAATAGTTGTTGACAACCTAGAGAACTATATTTAATGTTTTAGCTGAGCTACATTTTAACATTGCTGTTATCACACAATAATAAAAGCAATAAATTCACACTTTATAACTATATATGTATGTAAAACGCACCCTCTTAATTAGCATGACGACGTAGCTTGGTTAACACTACTATCACGAACTGGAGAAGATTCGTAAAAACTTTGTAGCATCAGATACGTTTCTATAGTTGTATTCGAGACTCTTGTTCGCTGTGGTGAAAATATATTTTGAGAACGACCGTTCGACATCTATTACTGATGTAATACAGGCATAATTAAAACACTCTTTGCACTCACTTAACGGATATGTAGATGCACCATCACAAATTTGTCTTAATTTGGTAAAACCGGTGTCGTTCTTTATTGCACTTTTGAATTTATTGTATTTATTGCGTCACGTATAGCTTGTAGCGCTTCCTTCGTTTTAGAAATCCTGTTCAGCGGTTCCAAAACAAAATGTCATAAAAATGAATTATTTTGTGGACCTGAAAAAGCTATTCATAATACGCAAATTAGTCTAAAAAAGTACCTATTTACCTAGCTGACTATATACTAAATGTAGCTGTGTAAGATATCAAACAAGACAAGGATCTAGTGAAACTCAGATAATATACAGCAGTATTCCTTCTACATCCTAAACCAACAATCCCATAACCGGCAGACTACGTACATTACAACGAGAAACTACAAATTATAGACGGAGGCTATGTCGGGCCTTGTACCGAGAAGCAGCAGGATCTAAACATTTCTCGGCAATCACAACGTATCTCAGTTGTAAGTCTCACTCACAATCAATTGGCATGACCTCCATTATAACCCACTTAATTACACCGGCACACAATTTTTTTTCTGAACCCGAGGTCAATCGTTGCATGAATTTCCAAACATTAACAAGTTACTGAATTGAAGAACTTTTAGGTTTTTTTAGAAACAAAGAAAAATAAAATGAATCTACACTAGTTGTTTCGGTTTGGTAAATAAGTCATCCACTAAGAACTATTTCTTATAAAATTACTCTTCTCTAACGTACCCAAATAAACAATGTATGTCGTAAAGAAATTGTAAATAGAATATATTTAAAAGTCTTGTTTGCTAAATTGTATCCCGCAATTGGGGTTTTGTAAGAAATTGAATAATGAGGAGTAAATTTGGACTGCGGAATCCTTCACAGCGATTGAAAATACTCTTGAAATGATACGTCTGGAGTAAATGGTACAAAAAATATACTTTGGTACCTTTTTGGTCAATTTTGGCCCAAAATTGGACTTTTTTTGGGTTAATGAAGGGTCAGAAGTAAATTTGGACTACGGAATCCTTTTCAGCGGTTGAAATACCCCGGAAACAATTTATCTGGAGTAAACGGTACAAAAAATAAACTTATTTTTTGGGAAACTTTGACCCAAAATGGGGGTTTTGTGAAAAACTGGTGGATGATGGAGCAAAACGGATATCAGATTCGTATTCAGCGCATCAAAATACATAGGAATTGACATATCAGCCCTCGGGTTCAGAAAATTTAGTTTTTTTTTTTGTATGCCACTGTTATCTATATTTCTGATTAGAAATGCGCCTTTCGCCACCATGTTGGCATCATCAGGAGGTGATTGGACAAATTCTAAATTTGCGTTAAAAACTAATGTAATAACTTTAAAAATATCCACGGTAAAAATATGACGAATGGAAAGTGCAAACTGATAAAACAGCGGTCAGATTTCGGGCCTACTACTAGTCTAGTTAATTTCGTGCAACTATCCGTACATAAAATAATTACGTCTAGCAGCTACAGACAAGGCAATTAAGCTTATGAGACTTTAATAAAATTAGGATTCCCTTTGTATTACTGCTTGCTTCGTTGTTCAACTAACAAGGTTTTCTAAGCAATATAACGATAAAGCCTAACCTCACGTGAATTCAGACAACTTTTTTTGTCTATAGCCATAGAGTCTGTAGCCATACTTTGAAAGCACTCGTTTTATTACTTGTATTAAAATATTTCAAAGAAAAGAAACATTTGGCATCTGCAGACTTTTTGAAAAAAAAACACTGACAGTCCAGTAGGCAGAGACTTTTATGTGTTCTTGCAACATATAGGGCTAGTTTTGACGGTTGCCTATGTATTTTTTTTGCGTAGAACACAAAATTTGGGTCCGTAAAGCTGAAACCGTCCGTTAATTTTTTTGAATTAACAATTTTCGCTTATATCTCTGTTCCTTGTCATATTTTATATAGCATATGCATTTAAGAAGTTGTAGCCTATTGAATTTCCAAAATTTTAAATCCAACCAGAAGTCTCCAAATGCTATTGGTAAAAGTTCAAAAAGTGCTTTTTTTTCACTATTTTTTTTACTTCGCAAGTAGGGCGACTATGATCATGAAATTTCTTGGAGGGACAACTATTTGTAGTATGAAGTTACAAAAAAAAATTCAGCACGAATTAATCACTTTTCGAGTAATTAACGATATAATTTTTTTTTGTAAGCCTTAATTAACAATGACGCCATTTTTTTTTTGTTTATTGTACGATACTGACCGGGTTGGGCTGGAAAAATCATAAATCTCTTCAAGTTTGCGAGCCTTTTTGAGATTTTGAAAAATATTAATTTGGGCCGGTTTTATAACGTTTTCTACGCGACTACCTTTTTTGACGTTGATATTTCATGATCATAGTCGCCCTACTTTCGAAGTAAAAAAATAGTGAAAAAAAAGCACTTTTTGAATTTCAGCAATCATTTGCAAGTTAACGATAGCGCTTGGAAACTTCGGGTTGGGCTTAAAATTTTGGTAATTCAATAGGCTACAACTTCTTAAATGCATATGCTATATAAAATATGCCAAAGAACGGAGATATAAGCGAAAATGTGAAAAATCGTGCGATGTTTTTTTTTCACATTTGTGAAAAAATAGCGGACGGTTTCAGCTCTACGGACAATTCAATTCCAGCATTGTGATCTGCGCAAAAAAATATAGAAAACCGTTAAAACTAGCCCTATATATTTCAAGAATACTTTTTGATGACTAACTCCTTGCCTACTGGACTATGATACATTTGTACTACATTATCACAAGTATATGAAATAAACGATGATAAACTTTTTGATTTGTTAAATAATCTCTTAAAATAAAATTTTAAAAATGGCTGTTTCATTTGCAGCAAACCCAACAGATCGATCAATAACCACAATATTGATTTCAATTAATAGGGACCTCGATATGGCCAACCATAAAAAACATTTCTAGAAAGTCACTATGATTAACTGGCAACAAATAAAAGTAATGGCCTGTATACGTCTCATTTCGCTAATTGCGCTAGTTGAATAAACTCGGCACGCCCCTAACGTTATCGATCGTGTTATGAATCAAAATATGGAATTACTAGTGCTCGGGAAATTGTAAAATCAATTAATCGTATGTGCGCGACATGAGGAGACATTGGAATAAAAACTGTCATATCAACCAATAAAGATATTACAATTTCTCTTATTCTTTTTATATTCCTACATTTAAAAACAAAAACTGAAATTTTGAAAAAAGAAATCAAACAAAAACTACCATTATCCAAATGGTAGTTTTTATTTGATTTAGGTAAATGTCGTCAGGGTTGGGCCACTGTCTAGATTGGGCCACGGCTATTTCTCGTATATGACACGTGCTGCCTCTGTGTTTATAGCGTGGAATTATTATTCTCGATGACAGAAAACTTTTCAGAGCATTGCTTGTCACGGAGATTGTCTAAAAAGTTTTATACCTTCGTCTTGTTTTCGGTAGTCCGAAAAGTTTTGTAATAACCGTGAAAAACGACTCAAAACTTGAACAAAAACGATGTCACCGCCAAAGTAAGTATTCATTTCCATTATGGGGTTAACCATTAACAATTTAGCTATGGAAAAACGTGAAAAATGCTTCACATTTCGAGCCATTTGTGAACAGCCAGTAAACACCCGAAACACGTATTTTTCTGTTTGAAAGTTATTAAATGTACTGCCTTCGTAGACACCCTGTATGCCAATTATCGTTTCCGAAACAAATGAGAAAATGTTAATAAACCAACGACAACAATAAATTATGATTACGTCGAGTGGATTCGCAACTTTTGTGCGGCACTAGGCGAGAATAAAGTTATGAAATGAAATATGTATACCATTGCATAGGAAGTACAACGATTGTCGCCAGTATAACAGAATGACGAAAGTTTCGAAAAAATCAAAGTAACGCGTGACACGCGAAGTTCTGCAGCGACTCGACGATAATAAAATTTACACGACACAAAAAAAAATACACCCATGCAACATTTTAAATTTACGCTACCTCTGGGAACGATATCGAACACTTAATGAAATAAGTTTTCTTCTGAACGCGTTAGATTTCTTTTGAAGAAATATATTTTTCCAGGCCTAAGTCCTTATTACAAAATTTACGACATAGACAAATAGTTATTTATTACGCATGGGAAAAGAGTATTAGATTTTAGAGCTAAAATCTAATATTTTTCCCGTGTATAATACGCTATTTTTTTCTGTGACGGGAAAAACGACAATTTATATTGAAAAAAACATATTATTACAATATATTTAAGTTATCTTTAAGTTATCTTTAAGTTATCTAATATATATAAATTATATTTAAGGTATAAAATTATCGATGTGCAATTTGAAGTTTTAAACTGGTAGCGACAATTGTACTTATAGCGACAATTAGAAATGCGTTGCTAAGGAAACCTTTTAAAGTAATCAAATGTCTGTCAATTTAATTATGTGATTTGATTTAAAAATTGCAAACTTAGTGGTTGTTTAGTAGTTATTTTAAATAATATAAAGTTAAAAAAATGTCTGATTCCGAGTTTTCTCTGACACCACCGGAGTTAGTAGAAGTAGCGAAAGTAGTGTCACAAAAATTATTACCAGCTGTCTCGCGGAAAATTTACCAAACCGCGTATTCAAGATTTATGGAATGGAACAACAAAAGCCATCAATAGTGTGGTCGAAGTATGTTACAATCCAATAATAATGTAGACATTTCAAAATATTTCAAACTAACTACATTTTTGAAACAAAATGGGAAAGGTTGCACGCCCAAGAAAATTGCGATTTTTACGAGTACACAAATTAGTGATTTTTTAAATAATGCTCCCGATGAAGTTTATTTAATGGCCAAGGTTGTTGTTGTATTTGGGATTGCAGGAGCTTGTCGAATTTGTGAAATCAGCCAGGTAACATTAGATGATATTGAAAATTCGGGAACGTGATTAATTGTGAAACTTAAGCAATCAAAGAATGATGTAAACAGGAGATTTGTAGTTACTGAAGAATATATTAAATTTTACCGAATGTACATAGCCCTCCGTCCGGCAGCAGCAAAAGATCGTCGCCTGTTTTATGCATATAGCAATGGAAAATGTATCAACCAGGTTGTGGGTAAAAATCAGTTTTATAAGGTACCTGAAACAGTAGCTAATTTTCTGCAACTTGAAAATGCTAACTCATATCCTGGTCATTCATTTCGAAGATCGTCTGCTACACATTTAGTTTAATCTGGGGGAGACTTGATGACACTAAAGAAACATGGCGGTTGTAAGTAATCAATGGTCGCTGAAGGGTATGTTGATGAATCGGTAGCACACAGGACAGAAATAGAAGCACACAGGACAGAAGTGTTTAGAACGTGTGGCAATGCTGAAATAACACCCTATTTGCGACCAGGTACATCAACGGCAGTTGTGTCCATGGCAGAAAAAAATATAATCTCAACACAAGAAAATTCGACTGTTGTACCGAATAGTTCAAGGAACATGTCATTCATGCAATACACACTTAATAATTGTACTTTTGATATAAAGGAAATGTAACTTTTGTATAATAAAATATTCTAAAATTAACTATCTAACCGTTACTTATGTGTATACTGTATATAGAGGTATCCGGGAAAAAGTACTCACTTTTTTTCCTGGAGAAAAAAGTAATTTCATAAAAAAGTGATATTTCGTTACTTGTCAACAGGGATAAAATGTCAAACGTTTTTCCCGTCACAGAAAAAAAATTACTTAATAGGCTATTCAAATTTAATACAAGACCTATCATCAGTTTAAGTGATCTGATGTGTGGGAATTTCTTAAATTTACACAATAGACATGCTATCTATCTTGCGTATTTAATTCAGAAAAGAAAAATAATGAACAACTCTTGAAAATTTCCTAAAACAATGGAGAATACAAGAAAGTAATAATAGTGACGAAGGAGAAAAATCACGTCGACAAAAGCTTACCAACAAAGCCTTGCAAAACTACCAAGTATTAATTAATCGTGGTGGTGAAACTCGAAAATTAAAGTACATATAGAGAGTAAACAAAATTCAAGTGACCATTATTTATCGTATGGACTATGGACAAAATGACAAGCCAACTAAATATTGATATTTGTTTTCAACAAGAGTTACTTGTTAATGTCAATTGTCAGTGTTATAAAGTTTGTAATTTTTTGTTAAATAAAAATTCTGAACTACATTCTTAATAGTGTCTGTAAATATCGATTTGTAACGCATCAAATTTCAATGTGGATCTGCCATTTCTCTAAAACACATCTACAAAGTAAGTAGTGACATCAACGCGATAAAGTCAGACGTAGAATCGTCCGCATGCAAAAAAATCTGTTTCCTAACAGTTCCTATACAGATAAGGGCGTTAAAGCCACTATCCAACTTCCTGTTGGTTTTTGCATATTCGCCTCCCCATCACGTTCACTGCCAAAATAACAGGCCCAGGCATCGTGCGGTTCAATATCCCCATATCGCGTTCGTTATTCCTAACCGCTCTCCGTACAGGGGCGGACCGTTAACTTTTCGGACCCTGTTGTAAAATTAATCGAGGCCCTACCCAATTAACCAACACTTGCGTTGGTTGAGGAGTCATTCTCCATTTTGTCGAAAAAAAATTGAAGAACGTTTTATATATTTTGGCCCACTTGTATGTACAAACCTCTGTATGTGTGGACAACATATACCAGTTACTTCAGAAATTCTGCGTGATAATATGGTTGTTATTGACGAAAATGCTGGTAACTCTAATTTGTTCATTAAAAAAAAAAAAAAGTTACTTGATGAAACGATTGTGGATAAGTGTTTATTAACTGATACAATTTTTTTTTACCACTACGCCTAAATCCGCCCCTGTCTCTATTGTCACGTCAACTACGCCGCATTCCCCTGCTCCACTCAATCAGACGGTCAAAGAGTCGACAGCTTTGTAGTTCAAAAGTTAAAATAACAGACCCACGACCGCAAAACGTCTCGATGTGACTATAGAGGTTTACTTGAGTCCTAATTTGTTTTTATCGCCCCTATAATCTTGAGTAAAACCCAATTTGTGAAAAAAAAAAACGACTTTTTTCACATTTCCGCTTATATCTCCGTTCCTTGGCATATTTTATATGGCATATGCATATAAGAAGTTGTAGCCTATTGAATTTGCAATGTTTTAAGCCCAACCCAAAGTCTCCAAGTGCTATTGTTAACTTGCAAATAACTGCTGAAGTTTAAAAAGTGCTTTTTTTTAATATTTTTTTACGAAAGTAGGGCGACTATAATCTTGAAATTTTAGAGGAACTGCTATGTATTTGTAGTATGAAGTTACAAAAAAAATCAGCTCGATCCGTTAATAACTTTTCGCGTAATTAACGATAGCATTTTTTTTGCCTTAATTGACAATGACGCCATTTCTTTGTTTATTGTACGATATTGACCGGGTTGGGCTAGAAAAATCATAAATCCCTTCAAGTTTGCGAGACTTTTTTCAGATTTTTGAAAAATATTAATTTGGACTAGTTTTATAACGTTTTCTACGCGACTGCCTTTTTTGACGGTTTTTTATATCTTGAAAGTACGCCTCAAGAAGCATATTTTAAACAAAAAATGGGTGTCAAAATATTATAGTCACAATTCCGGGAATTTCGAAGCGGTAACGCTAAAACAAAATATACGTCGCGTCAAAAAAAGTAGTCGCGTAGAAAACGTTATAAAACTGACCCAAATTAATATTTTTCAAAATCTCAAAAAGTCTCGCAAACTTGAAGAGATTTATGATTTTTCTACTCCAATCCGGTCAATATCGTATAATAAACAAATACATGGCGTCATTGTTAATTAAGGCTTGCAAAAAAAATGCGATCGTTAATTACTCGAAAAGTTATTAATGGATCGAGCTGAAATTCTTTTTTGTAACTTCATACTAAAAACGGCAGTCCCTCCAAGAAATTTCATGATCATAGTCGTCCTACTTTCGAAGTAAAAAAAATGGTGAAAAAAAGCACTTTTTCAACTTCAGCAGTCATTTGCAAATTAACAATAGCACTTGGAGACTTCGGGTTGGGTTTAAAATTTAGGAAATTCAATAGGCTACAATTTCTTAAATGCATATGCTATATAAAAAATGCCAAGGAACGGAGATAGTGCACTGTTTGAATGGTTTTAATAACTTTTTTTTCTTGACAATTTATTGTAAAAATGCATTGTTTTCGAGAAAAAATTGCTAAATTTCGATACTAATTTGATCTTTAGAAATTTTTTTCTCGAAAACACCATTTTTACTATAAATTGTCAAGAATAAAAAAGTTCTTAAAACCATTCGAGGAATGCACTGGCATTTTTTCAGAATTTTTTAAGCAATTTTTTAAATTTTGCAAAAATTGTAAATTCCTAAAAATTGCTCGAAAATTTTAGAAAAGTGAAAGAAATTCTAGTGCATTCATTGAGTGATTTTAAGAACTTTTTTATTCTTGACAATTTTTTGTAAAAGTGTATCATTTTCCAATAAAACATTATTGAATTTTTACGCAAAAATTTTGCAGGTCAGGCGCCATTTTGAACGCATAAGGCAAAAAAAGATCTTTAAACTACGTATACTTAAAGTTCAAACATTTATTCCACCGGTTAGTGAGGTTCCAGGTGCATTGCAAACCGGAAACCCGTTAAAAATTTGATTAAAAAAAGTGCAAAAAAAATCGTGTTTTTTTTAAACTGCTTTTTTTCATAGTTAATAATTTTTTGGAGGAATTTCATGGACACCATCGGAAAGGGCACGTCTTACACTTCAAAAATATGTCCCTGTCAAATTTTTCTGTCGCAAATAGTATTAGTTATGAGGCGCTGAAGAGCGATGAACCGGGAGTGGCGTTTTCGGCCGAAACGGATTAAGATGTGTCTGTTGAAACAGCTTTAAAAACAATTCATGGTAACTATAAAGGTTTGTATGACGCCAAAAAAAAATTATGGAACACTGCGTTGTCGTTGGCGGAGTCACTACAAATGGTGACAGTTAAAAATCAGTTCGAAAGTGTATTAAAGAAGACACCAGTTTTACCAAATTAAGACAAATATGAGATACGAGTAGGTGCATTTATTAGACTATTAGACATAGATTAGTAATATTATGATGAGAATTTTTAAAATGCCACTCGACGTGACATTGAGCTGAGATACCTGCTCAGATTGTGGATAAAACTTTTGTATTGCACTCGTAACAATTACACAGGCCGACAAGATTTTAACCCAGAAACCAGAAAATATTATTCCAAAGGTTTTTGATGCGCTCAATCCAAATCCGAGGTCCAAATCTCTCAATTGGTTCTGGTTTTCGAGATATTCTAACCTAAAAGTGCAAAAATAATGATTTTGGCCTATATTTGAGGTTATGTATTTTTCTCAAAAAACTATGAACAACATCTTAAAGTACATGCCTTGCCCTTTTAAATGACGTCGAGTTTGCTCAAATATCTTTTTTTTTTCGCTGCGATATCGCATTTTGAAATTTTTAAGTTTCTGAATTTCTGAATAATTGAAAACCTATTAAGGATCGCGTGTACATCAAACAGTCGATTAGTTCTTTGATTAGAAAACATTGAAAATGTTTGAAATTCAATAACAGGTCAATGTTTTATGTAAAGACTTCATAAGGCTCGTTCAGAATCGAAGGTCAGATTTTCAAATTTTTTTCGAGGAAAATTTTGCTATTGAATTTCAAACATTTTCAGTGTTTCCTAACCAAAAAAATCAATCAACTGTTTGATGTACACGTGGTCCTTAATGGATTTTCAAATATAGAGAAAATCACAAATACAAAAATTTCAAAATACGATATTTCAACGAAAAAAAAAGAAGATATTTGAGCAAACTCAACGGCATTTAAAAGTGCAAGGCTTGTACTTTAAGATGCTGTTCTTAGTTTTTTGAGAAAAAAAAATGCGATGCTACATAATCTCAAATATAGGCCAAAATCATTATATTTGCACCTTTAGGTTAGGATATCTCGAAAAACCAGAGCCAATTGAGAGATTTGGACCTCGGATTCGGATTCAGCGCATAAAAAAGACTTTGGAAAAATATATTCTGGTTTCTGAGTTAAAATCTCAAATTGTCGATCCGATTATATTGCTATTTTAATGATACAAAGTTACTTAATTGTTTTTATAAATTTCAAATACGGACCTGGATAATTTTGCTGACGTGGAAATAAATTTTTACTCAAATTCTCACGATGTAACCTACTTTGTATTTCATTGTTATTTCACAAGATTAAATCCAACGTCTATTTTAGGAAATCTGTAGTTTTAATATAAAGCGCCTGACAGGATTTCATTAAAAACCGTCACTTCTCTCAATGACGTGTGTTAAATGAACTGTCATCTGAACTAATATTATGCGGTAGCGGTATCCGAACTTCGAGCCTCCACACAGCGAGCAAAGTCATATCTGTCTACGAACAATGCCCGCTCAGCAATATCGCGATATAACAAACACACAATGTCATTGAGTACGCAGGATATCTCGAAGAGAGGCCCATCAATAATAGTCTAGTGTAGGCAGGGAGCTAAAATTATCAAAAACTGTTCTTGAAAGATATAGGGCTAGTTTTGACGGTTTTCTATGTATTTTTTTTTTTGCGTAGAATACAATGCTTTGGGTCCGTAGAGCTGAAACCATCCGTTAATTTTTTTAAATTAACAATTTGTGAAACAAAACGTATTTTTTCTCATTTTCGCATATATCTCCGTTCCTTGGCATATTGTATATTGCATATGCATTTAAGAAGTTGTAGCCTATTGAATTTCCTAAATTTTAAGCCCAACCCGAAGTCTCCAAGTGCTATTGTTAACTCAATTCAATAGGCTACAACTTCTTATATGCATATGCTATCTAAAATATGCCAAAGAACGGAGATATAAGGGAAATGTGAAAAAAAAGTCGGTTTTTTTTCACAAATTGTTAATTTAAGAAATTAGCGAACGGTTTCAGCTCTACGGACCCCCGCGCATTGTGTTCTACGCAAAAAAAAAATACATAGGAAACCGTCAAAACTAGCCCTATATATTTCAAGAACACATAAAAATCTCTGCCTACTGGACAATACTACATAAGTCTGAACTCTGAAAGCGAATGAGCAACGGCGGGCGAGGCAAACGCCGAAACAATCGGCCCTCCAAACGGTCCTGGTTTAAACTTGGCAATGAATTAATTACAAAATCAAATATTCCTATGAGTATATATATGCATACGCGTAATTAAAAGACCATCCCTCTACCCCCGAAAAGGTAAGCTGATATCCGCGAGTTTGACCGTGAATTAATTTTATGAGGCAATCTACCGGACTACTAAAACGCTTCACAAAGTTTTGGTGTCTCGAAAGTTTTGAACTGCAGAATTCGACCAACACCGAGGTCTCGGTATACAAGGATACAGACAGAGGCGTTATAATTATTAAGGTCTAAAAGTGTGCTACAACGGAGGGTCGGCACTATACAACTCTATGATAATTAAAGTATTTTTTAAGCGCCCGTGCATGCGTACGCCACTGGCCGTGCCTATTAACGCGCACTGGGACACTCCCGTGCGGGTTCAGGAAGGACTAGATACAATTTATTTATATAGCGTAGCGACGATACCGTAGTATTTTACGTTAGCTCGATGCAAGCGGATGGACGGTAGAACGCGGAGTTTAAAATAATTTTATGGGTCGTGAGTGACATACGTATTTTGCACCGTGTACGTATTTATTTTAGAGTTCGTATAGCATAATTGTTGCAATAATGGCACGAAAATTACGAGGATTTTACAATAAACGGATCACATATATTTTATATATTCCTTGTAATCGTCGATACATATTTTGTAGACGCCGAGAGGGTGAAAGACATTTAGATTCGAATGTTCAACAAAATATTACTGGTACTGTTACAAAAAAGGAATTTCGGCTTGATTTGTGCATAATGTTTTGCGCATGTAGCTTTTTGTGGAACGTGGTCGACAATATTCACTTTAGACGTTTTTTTTGCCAAATATGCATCCGATTTTCCATTGTCTGGTAGCCATACATTGTGTAAATCATATTTACAGAAGATATATAACGGGTCTTGGTAAATTTCAAAGAAGACATACGCAATAAATTTCGTAATAAGGTCGTTGATATTCTGATACGAATTTTAGGGGTTTCAGATATTTCGCCCCCGATACTGATAGCTAGTAAACAGGTTTTGTAAACAACGGCTAAACGTATAGTAATAGTATTAACACGTGCATTGTCCTCTGTAGATGTAAAAAATAATAATGTACTCGTGTTAGTGACAACAAACAACTGTGCGAAATTTGTGAAAATAATGTGCGAGATGTGTCGTCCACTGTCCATGTGAACTATTTTGAATTTGCACCTTTAACTTCAGTAGATGTGGAACGATCATTTTCCTTCTACAACCATATGTACAGGCCAAATCGCTCACGTTTATGGAGAAAAAGTAGAGCACCACTACTGGTTGTGGCAACGTACCCTCAAGCAATGAAGACAGTCGGTGTTTCTGAATGACACAAGTGATAGGTATGCACATTATTAACACATTTTACTCATATGCCCTTCCGTCAATGACATGATAGTTTACAAGTGCGACTCTGCGTTGTAGCACACTTTCCGGATCCTCCGCATACCCACATATTTTTTCATAATTATCTATATTGAATTTTCTATTAAAACATCGTTTTTTACAGAACGCTATCCGCACAATATCCACAAAAACAATTGTAACCTTGCCTGGTAACGTTAACCTAGTTCAAAAATCGTGCGTGGAATACAGAATTTCAGTGGCTTTATGGAAAATCGGTTTTTATATGTGTATATATATTTTTTTAGGTGAATAGGTATTCTATAAACAACACGGGAAATTGGAAATTTCAATACGCTGAACCCTATTTGCCGTGGTTTATTGTGAAGCAACCTTATTATACGTTGAACTGGAAATATGGCAAAGTTTGGCTTCTAATATTGATTGACGTTTAAAATGGTTCGAATTAAAGTTGGAGAATTATTTATTGATAATCCTCAAACTTTTTAAACGAAATAGAATCTGGAGTTAAGCGCTTAACAGGATTTTATATACAGGGTGTCCCATTGTTAAGGGGCCACAGCGAAACTGCAGATTCTTGTTATTGGTAACCAAGATAAAGGGTGTCAAAGTTATAATTCTATTTTCAATTTTCGTTAAATAACTTCTTTAAAAAAACAACATTTTTTCACAAAATTTGGTGATTGTGGGTTTTTTTGCAAATTTAATTTGTCAACCAGTTTGATGTAAGTAAATTGGGTAATTTTAAGTAAAAAGGGCGCTCTCTGCAGTTACGCTGTGGCCACTTAATAATAGGACACCCTGTACATGAATAACTGTAGTAATTGAAAATTGGTAATGTCTACGCTATAGTTATTGTGAAAAGCATGCTGGACAATTCAAAACGTTTGTTCTTCAATATTTTAAATGGGTTACGTGTTCATTAAACCTAGTTACAGTTCAGTTTTTTGTATGCCCAATATAAAATTTGAGGAGAAGGTTTTGCTGGATGTCTGTTAAATTTTTCCACCCTCCATCAACACTATAAACGAATAATCTAAATGTTAAGCTTTGTAAACCGTGTTCGCTTTTGCTCTACGTCAGAAATTTTCGGACATTTGACTACCTGAAGACTGTGATAATTTAAGCTGTCTGACGGAAGATAATGACGCCTTGGAAGTGTCCAATTACTCCATATAAAAAAATATACAGCATATTCTTTTATGTACGAAAGTCTCTTTATACGAATATTTTTCTTTTAACATCTCCGAGGATTTGAAACAGATAAAATCCTGTCAGAGAGATGACGATCCTTAGGGCCAAGTTAAATACGAATATCACATCGCAGAAAAGAGAACCATTATAAGAGAAGGTAAATGCAAAGGAATGCTAAAAATCGCGAACCAACCGTTAGTAGATTTTTATTTGAAAGACCGCCGAAGTGAACAAGGGGATTCAATATTCAATCACACTACCGCCTTGGACTTAGCACACGATTGTTCGACTAGCATGAGCGGGGTTAAAAATAACCTTCACCTTAATGTTGTAAATCACGAATTACTTTCTTAGTATTTCATCCTCGCCGTCGCCTTTTGTTTTATAAAACAACGTTACTCTATTTCCCCCGACTCATCGGGAAAATAAAAAGAAAAAATATTGAAGCCAGTAGAAATCCTGCACGTACAGTTGTTATACAGGGTATATAAAAAATTCCCTCTCAAACGGAAACTTATAGACTTCCAAAAATGCTTCCACAGGGAAATGGAGGGAGCTCTTTGAATATGACGCCTTCAAGTTAATTTTTGTTTAAATATCTCAAAAAAGCCGTAACCTAAAAAGTTCTAAAGGCATCGTTTGACGAGAGAGTCTTTGTACATTCAATTAGTGTTCGTAGTTATGAGCTGTAGAAATAGTGTACCACAAGGAACTAACCTGGGGCCACTATTTTCTGCAGTATGTACTCAATGCAGTATGTAACTACATATGTTTAAATTTACCATGAAAAAATATGTTGTATTATTAACTGAGAACATTAAATGTGATGTTAAATGAAATGTGAGAATTAAACGAAAATTTCTAATTTCGTTTTTGTTTTGACAGGGTATCGTGGGGGCCTAGGCGTGAGGAGACATGTCCGTCGTCTCTGACTCATTCTCTGAGGAGGAGCGCAGCCTATTCCGTCCATTCACACGAGAATCGTTGGCAGCCATCGAGGCTAGGATTGCAGAAGAACATGCCAAGCAGAAGGAACTCGAAAAGAAAAGAGCTGAAGGAGAGGTACTTCCGGCAACACCAGTCCCCTCATGACCACTCATTACTTCACTTCACGACTCGAAGTTAATTTTTCTTTCCGAATTTTGTTTCGACCAGTCCCAGGACCAATTTTCATCAAAACGAATTCCCAATCGACGATCTCTGGTAGAGGAATCAACTACTTGTAAATACGTGCGACACAACCCGTACTGCATGCAGGTCGCACGGTGTGTTGCCTATGTTTTATTTAATTAGCGAGACCACTTACTTTGATTGCTCATCAAACCTTGACCTCGGCGCTCATTAATTATTCCAATTTAGAAAATAGACAGGTAATTATTTTATGTCGCTAAATTAAACTGACCTAAGAGGTTTTGTCGTTGCTTGTTTAGACGCAGCTAATTAAATAGTTTTTCTACACATACATACACTTCAGCAATGAACCACCCACTTTTTCAAAGTTACGTAAGTTCGGACAATTTTTGTGCTACAATTTTGATTTTTTTTTTGCATCTGAGAGGATTACAAGTTTGTGAAATTCTGCTGTATTAAAGGAAAATCTTCAGAGCATCTATCTGACTAACTGAGCCATTTTAACTGGAAAAAAATTCTTTATTGAACGAAAAATGTCATAAAAATTCAAAAAAGCCCTGTACGCCACACATAGCTCTAAAAAAAATAACGGATTAATATCCGTCTAGAACTCGTTGGTTTATTAAAATTTCATGAACAATTTGAATTTCATGAAGTCTTGAATTTGTATGTTTTTTGGTTAAAATTTTTTTCTAAATAGATCACTTAGATAGATATCGACATATAGCCTTCAACTTGAGCTTATTAGTCGCATAATTTCACAAGCTGTAATCCTATAAGAAGAAAAAAAATCAATACTGTAGTATAAAAATCATTAGAATTTAAAGCAACCTTCAGAAAATGACTTTTGTTGATGACTGTATTTAAATAAACTTTTAGACGATTTTTTCTCAAAAATAATCTGTACAGTTGCTGAATTTCTTTAATCCCTTAAGTCAATCCCACTTCTGAAAAGCAATAAAACGTAAAGCGAGTAGTGAAGTCTAACAAAAATATAAAATTCTACAACCTTTTTTTTGCTTGAACTAATTTAACTTTCGTGCAAATGATTGATACAGGCAAACCATAATTTATCGAATACAATGCATATATTATTACCTTGACACAGTTACTGACCCAGATCACCCAGAAACGCGTTGAAAATATTTTACAATAATTACACAGTTCTAGTAGGTTTATTACTTCCACTTGGGTAGAGAAATTTAATATAGGGTTCGGTATATCTATGTTACACTTATTAAATGCAGTTACAAATATACAATATTGAAACTCGAATATTTAAAATTACTGTAAAATTTAAATTTAAAAGTTTGATTGACCTATTTTGAACAGTTACCCCCCTCAACTTCTACTCCACTAAGTGAATGCGGAAATGAAAAAAGGGTATACCATACTCCTGTATTCCATACATATATGACCCAACCCATGACCTCGATGGGTCATTCCATATGAAATAGTCTAATTGAAGAAGCCGACCCATTTTAGATTTTGCTGTAACTTTGAGGGACTTTTGCTTTAGGGTCCCAAAGAACAAAATTTACGCAAATTTAATTTTTACAAACGCTCGTTTCGAATTAAAACTTTTAAAAATCGTAATTTTTATGCTTTATCAAATTTAGCTCCAAAATTTTTCCTTTGAAGATATCTACCCGCTTGAGGCGGCATGTTGAAGGGGGAAGATGGCAGTTTTAGTGTAAGTATCAAAAATTCGATCAGTCATTACCTCCGAATAATGGCAGCGTGTTAAAATTACGTGTTTTTACTTATTTTTTGTGAATTTTAATCGACTCTAGCGTTTTTTGTGAATTTTAATCGACTCTAGCGTCTTGACTGTTTAGAGTAAGCAGCTTATGTTACTCAGGAATTAAGTGTACATATCATAGACGAAATACAACCACGAGTCTACCCGAGCAGCTCACTCCTTATAAAAAAAAAAACTTTGCTTGGATTTTTCCGAAATTTTGAAAAATCGCATTATTGAGGTTATGAAAAGAACGTGTTGACTGCGTGAAAAAATTATGAAACTTACAGAATCTATAGTTCTTACCTTTAACTTCAAGTGACTGCACGCTCGTTTTGTTATTTTCATGTTTAGTGAATGTACAAGTGTTTTTTTTGTAGCGAAAATTGACCTAATTTTTTTATTTTAGTAATCTTATAATATCAATTGTACATCATTACTACTTTCATTTTTATTCAACTTCAGGTCCTTTTATCTCTACAGTTTCTTATTCGATGTGGTTTAACAAATGCATTAAAATAAATTACGAACAAAAATAATTATGAATGTGAAAAGAATTTCAAAAGTTTCAATGAAGTTATGTGCATATGAAGTGTAAAATTATCTCTGTAAGTGATATTTGATGGAAACCAGGTAACCGTTAACAATTTGAACCGGAACATTATTTTTATTCAACAATTTACGTTTAGGTTTTATAATATATACATATGTATATTAGCAATATCAAAATTATCGGAAGCTGAATATTTCCGCTTTTAATTGACTGAGAAAGCGAAACAAAACTATGATACGATCTCGTATTTTTGATTGTATTTATATTTATAAATATTTCAAATAAAAATGTTTCAGCAGCTTCAACCTCCAGACTATCGGGAATTTGATTAGAACAAAAGTCGAACATTGCTTCTGGTGTTAATTATATTAACACCAGAAGCAATGTTCATTCATGCAAGCAATGGTATTATATTTTTGTTTTGTATCGAGTCTGGAGGTTGAAGCTGCTGAAACATTTTATTTGAAAGACTTATAAGTATAAATACAATAAAAAATACGAGATCGTATCATAAGTTTTGTTTCGCTTTCTCAAAGTCAATTAAAAGCGCGGAAATGTCAGCTTCCGATAATCTTGATATTGTTAATATATGTATATATGGTAAAACCCAAACGTAAATTGTTGAATAAAAATAATGTTCCAGTTCAAATTGTTAACGGTTACCTTGTTTCCATCAAATATTACTTACAGAGATAATTTTTCACTTAATATGCTCATAACTTCATTGAAACTTTAGAATTTCTTTCACATTCATAATTATTTTATCCGTAATTTATTTTAATCCATATGTTAAACCATATCGAATAAGAAACTGTAGAATAAAAGGACCAAAGTTGAATAAAAAGCTAATATATAATCTCTATTTACAAAAAGTAATGAAGTACAATTGATATTATAAGATTATAAAATAAAAAAATTAGGTCAATTTTCGCTACAAAACAAACACTTGTACATACACTAAACATGAAAATAACAAAACGAACGTGCAATCACTTGAAGTTAAAGGTAAGAACTATAGATTCTGTAAGTTTCATATTTTTATCACGCAGTCAACACGTTCTTTTCATAACCTCAATAATGCGATTTTTCAAAATTTCGAAAATTCAAGCAAAAGTTTTTTTTATAAGGAGTGAGCTGCTCGGGTCGATTCGTGGCTGTATTTCGTCTATGACATGTACACTTAATTCCTGAGTACCATAAGCTGCTTACTCTAAACAGTCAAGACGCTAGAGTCGATTAAAATTCACAAAAAATAAGTAAAAAACACGTAATTTTTACACGCTGCCATTATTCGGAGGTAATGACTGATCGAATTTTTTAAACTTACACTAAAACTGCCATCTTTCCCTTCAAAATGACGCCTAAAGCGGGTAGATATCTTAAAAAGGAAACATTTTAGAGCTAAATTTGATAAAACATAAAAATGACGATTTTTAAAAGTTTTAATTGGAATAGGCGGAAACGAGCGTTTGTAAAAATTAAATTTGCGTAAATGTTGTTCTTTGGGACCCTAAAGAAGAGTTCCTCAAAGTGACAGCAAAATCTAAAATGGGTCGGCAACGATTTTCTTATTTTCAGACGATTTTATATGGAATGACTCGTATCGTTGGTATGGCCTACTGGAGGCGAAAGTATCAATATAATAATATTTAATACAACTGAATGATTAACATATTTTACAAGTTCTAAAATTCTGTCTATAGTATTTTTTAAATATTACACATTTAAAATGCCTTTGATTTTAAACGGAATGTTCCTTATTTTTACAATTTCGCTAGCACCGTGAAAAATTAATGCGCCATGGACGCAGTCACGGACGTGGTCGACTTTCAAAGGGGCCTAATGAGAAAGAAGGAGAGGGGGGGGGTTGAAGGCCGCGTAAATAAATAAGAACCCGACACATCCCGTAGGAATATAAATATACTTGTTAAATGGGGTGCATACGGATCTTTTGATATGTGACGCATTTCCTCTTCAACGCCGCCACAGCAGGTAGGGGAGTCATTAAAACACAAAGGAATGTGGGAATATAAAAAAATACGCGATAAAACCGTAGGCGACTGCGAAAATTAGTCGATATTGTTATTTTAGAGGATATCACGAAAATATATTTGAATAACAAATGTGTTTCGTTACAAATCCCGTATTAAATGATCGATTCTCGCTTTTGCAGCGAATTTCATTTGATTTAAAACGTTTTAAAATACACATACATCACTCTAAAAGTATTGAAATATAAGTGGTTAAGTTCTATATGTTCGGTATGGATTCATACATATATCAATTTCATTTTCACACGGGTGTTCTTCCTAAGATACGTTCTCGATAAATCGTATAGGTGACAAAATTAACAAAAAAAACAAAATTTAATTAGACCAACAATCATGTAATACAGTGAAAAGGAACAGTAATCAAAAAAGTCTAAAATGATCATCACTATCCAATAATTTTAGCTCCATTTCACCAGTGCTAAGCGAAGAGGGCTCTGATATACTAGTCACAAAAATTAGGGGATATTTTTTGTGACTAGTGTATTTTACTTTAAACGATAAAATATAATAAAAATTTAGCTTCGACTTAACCACTTTGATTAGGCTTTTTTATGAATAGTTAATTAACCCTGTTTCGGCAAAAAAAGCCACTCCCGGTACATCGCTCTTCAGCGCCTCATAACTAATACTATTTGTCACAGAAACATTTGACAGGGACATATTTTTAAATTTTAAGACGTGCCCTTTCCGATGGTGTCCATGAAATTCCTCCAAAAAATTATTAATTACGAAAAAATGGAGTTTTTTTAAAAAAAAACGCGATTTTTGCACATTTTTTTTTAATCAAATTTTCAAGGGGTTTCCGGTCTGCAATGGACCTGGAACCTCACTAACTGGTGGAATAAATGTTTGAATTTTAAGTATACGTGGTTTAAAGATCGATTTTTTGCCTTATGCGTTCAAAATGGCGCCTGAACTGCAAAATTTTTTGCGTTAGGAATTCAAGAATTTTTTATTTGAAAATTATGAAACACAAAATTATCAAGAATAAAAAGTTCTTAAATCACTCAATGAATACACTAGATTTTTTCAAAATTGCTTGAAAAAATTCATAAAGGAAAAAATCGATCTTTAAACCACGTTTCACAAAGTTCAAACATTTATTCCACCGGTTAGTGAGGTGCCAGGTCCATTGCAGACCGAAACCTTGAAAATTTGATAAAAATGTGCAAAAAAATAGTTTTTTTAAAACTGCTTTTTCATGATTAAAAAATTTTTTTGGGATTTCATGGTCACCATCAGAGAAAGATTACTGTCCTGTCAAATTTTCTGTTGCGAATAGTATTAGTTATGAGGGAACTCAAGAGGCGTCTTACCGAGAAGTGGCATTTTCGGCCGAAACGAATTGAACCGTTACTTGGTTACTTCTAACGGGGAAAAAATCGACCGTAAGAATTTTATACTAGATGTCGAAAAAATTAAGTGAAGTGAAAATGACATTAATCATTCTCAGCTGAGCATTCTTCAATGATATTCTTATTAGGCGTCACGCATTGAAATAGATCTATTTAACAGCACTTTCCCGTCAGAAATCTATTGAACTGCAGCAAAATATTGCAGATCTAATTAAGCACGTGCTGTAGCGAATATATCGATAATCTGCTCGATTTCACTTTAATTTTGCTTTTATGGCTCGGAAAAAAATCGCGTTCTGCGCTAATTTCCCTCCTCTGACCCAATTCTTCTGAAAACCGCAAACGCAAAAATATATATCTCAGGAAAATGATAGCAACCCGGTTGGGCAGGAAGCTCTCACTTTCGGTGGAAAGCTGGAAAAAGACCCCCGACTTGTCGCCGTGCAGCTTCCCAATGAAACCTCCGGTTCAGTCGGAGGAATCGACCTCAGTAACCTCGCTAGATAAATATCCGGAATTAATCCATATTGCGGCATACGTAAAAAAATAAAAAGAAGCCGCTTTTGTCCGCTTTATTCCCTTCGAAAGTTCCAGACTTTATTCCGCAAAGAAAACGGAAACAGTGCCGCAAATATTTCATTTATTTAAAAAATATGTTGACACTCGATATTATAGTATTTCCAGTCTCAGTTTAAAACACAGGTTCACCGGCCTGCCTCTAACACGTGCCATATATAGGCGCGCGCATTATTACTTTTCAATGCAATATATGCCTTACAATACTTTAAAATTATTAAAATCGTTCATGGACTAATAAATTATGACTGAGAGTAATGAATAACAAATTTTACTTCTGGTTTCTAAACAGTTTGCACTGAGATTGGAAATACTATGCATGCATATAAGTTTAATGGAACTTACGTTTTATAGCAGCTAGTAGAGTCTATCTGTTCTACTTATTCCATCTGTAACAAAAAAGGAAAACTATGGTAGAAAAAGGCGTTATGAATTCGATATAGTTCAAGGAGAAAGAAATCTGTAAAATTTCGTTCTTACAATCAGTAAAACTTAACTTCGAATAATATCCTGCCTATTTATACTCTTACATTTTTAAAAGTTGAAGCTTATTTTTGCAAATAACAATAGTAAACATTATCGTGTTTATCTTCGTCCTACACTTGTCGGTACAATTTAATACTATTTTTCAGAAATTTACCAATCCAACAATACAAATTGCATCAAAAATCTGTCTAATGAGCAATCGTAGTTTTTGAATGATTTTATATAATTGATTCCTGATACCAGAGATTGTGTTATTAAAAACATATATGCAATTTTAAAATTTATGTTCATATATATTTCAATATGTTCAAAGTTTTTATATGGTTGTGGGATATCAGGCGTGGGATATATGTCTTGTTTGTCACACAAAACTAAAGTTGTTTTGTTGCAAATAAAATCCAGAAAAATTAATTACTTTATTACAAAGATATTTATAATATTTTGATGAAATATTGGTCAAAACAACCGTTAATTACCGAACCAAAATTTTAGATGTAAAAATGTTTGTATAAATAAAATTGAATAGATACTAAGTATTGATTACTTAACATGCAGCTATTCGCTGTAACGTTAATATTAATACAAAAAAAAAAAGTACCCAGAACAAAGCCTAACAAAAATGGGGCTACCTATCGAACACAAAAAAAAAAACATTGTTAATGGGTACACTCTACTGTGTTTATAGACATTTTTATTTTATATTTTGTTTCCCAGGATTCTTATATATGTAACCCAGTGCTTGAGAATTTGCATGTCTGTGTATACATGTATTGTAAACTTTATCGAAATTCGTCACACTCCAACCACATGACAAGGCTATACCCTGGATTGGCGGTCATTCGAAGAAGAAAATAGAAACGAAAGAAAAAAACCGACTATGGCTTTATTTTGTGTTACTGTGTGAAACGCGTCATTTTTTGTTTTTTGTCATTTATCAATGCGAAACTTCTACATCATCATATCATAACATCAGAGAATTATTCCTTGGCTAATTTTTTCCTCAGTGGTGTCGTTACAGTAAAAGCTTAGTCTAATAAATTACAACATGTTTTAGTTTAAGTTCCAACTATATCAATAAAAAGTCAAAATATAACTTTCAGTCTTTAATGTAAAATAAATATCTCATCACAGTCGTCCCACTTCTGAATTACAACTAATAAGCAAACATACTGATGAAACTCGCACTGTAAGCAGCAAATAAGTAAACTCAAGAGAGTCAAGTACCCTAGAGATAATAAGACCATAGCACAACAACAATAACCTCACGTTTCAGAACAAGAATCTACATCTGTTACCCGCTTTTACTAGAGGTATTCCAACATTCGTACAGTTTTTCAATTTCCACTTCAAACAAGCTATGAACGTTTTAAAAGAATTGTGGAATTTAAAATATACACAATATAGTGTTCATTATACGAGATGTGGCTATTAAATAACCGAACTGCTGTCACAACACTTTTTTATTCGTTACCAATTACAGTAGCCAACTTTTCCGCCTTCCAGTCTACTCCTCTTAGCGATCTACACCGCTCCATACGGCTTTTACACTGTTGAAAGCAGTGCTCCAGCAGTGCAAGTTGAAAGTTCGCTTTTGTCAGCTGGTTTCAGAACCTCCGTCTCTTTTGCGTTAACCGCTTTCACCTTTCGAATCTTGTCCCCTTCAGCGCCGATATGACCTTGGGAAATTAAAAAAAAGTCACCGGAGGCAAGGTCGGACGAAGTATGGTTGGATGTTCCAACACAGTAATGCAGTATTTTGCAAAAAACACCTTCACAGACAAAGCAGGTGCATTGTCCTGGTGAATCTTCCATGATTTGGTCTTCCACAAATCGGATCTTCGTCTTCTTTCGCTCACGAAGGGCCGGTAGGTCAGAACCTCGATGTAATAATGTTGATTGACTGTCTGACCCTCAGGGACCCAGTGAACGTAAACAATGCTTCGAATGTCAAAAAAGACGATAATCATCGCTTTGGATTTGGATTTGCTCATCCTGGCTTTTTTGCCTTGGCAAGTTCGGGCTCTCTCAATGCATGAATTTTTTTCGGGGTCTAAATAAAAAAAACACGATTCATCACGAAGCCTGGATCAGTATCAGTGTTGTTTAGAATGTCTGCGCAAATGTTCATTCTTAATTCCTTTTGCCGGGAGTGAGGAGTTTTGGCACCATTTTTGTGCAAACTTTGCGCATGTTGAACGATTCATGCAAAATCTGGCCAACACATTCTTTGTTGATTCCTATTATTTCCGCAAACCTTCAGATCCTTGACGACGATCTTCGAGGATTAATTTACCACTTTTTTCAATGTTTTCGTCCGATAGTGACGTTGAGGGCAGTCCAGGGCGCGGATCGTCTTCGGTCGTTTCACGTCCCCCTTTAAACCGTTTAAACCACTCTAAAACTTGTGTGAGGGATAAACAGACTAATTCCCGTACACTTATTTTAATATTGCATAAGCTTTTGTATAAGTTTTCCCAATTTAACAAGAAACTTGAGATTAACCCGTTGCTCCATCCGAACACTTAACATTTTTTCGACGCGTCACTGGTGCGCAGACTAATTCAAACGACTGCTACAGTCAAACTGAGCGACCCACTGGCTTGTCCAGCAGGCTCGGGAATTAAGGAAAGTATCACCAGCAGACACAGTTCTGTTCAAACTTGTCACAAACGCTCGCAGCGCGTGGTAGCAGCATCAGTTCGGTTATTTAATAGCCACACCTCGTAATTACTTTTGAACTTCACCAGCCTATGGAAAATCTTATTTAAATTAACACATCAGTGTCTAATTTGTTCAAATTAAAAAAATCAAACATTTTTAGTAATCCGCTTTTGAATAAATGATGTGAAAGATCTGTTTACTGACCTAACAAACTCTAGTCACTCTAGTATACCAAAAAAAAATATGACCGTATATCACCAAAAACTTCTGTTAGAATAAGAACTCAGCAATGTTTAGTAGTTTTTTCTTTTGACCAAAACGTTGAAAAAGAGAGAATGGATGTATTGAAATCCAGTTACAAACTACTTTCTGACTTATGGACGACCTACGCCCTCTATGTAAAATCGATGTGAGCTCTATGAATACAGCAAATAATACGAACATGAGGTTAATCTTTAATTAAATATATCGGTTTTGTTAACTGTAAATATGCCAATATTGCTCTATTAATATTGTTTATTAGTGTTGTTGCTGCTAACGATTTCCAGGAAACTGAACTAAAACACCATAGTCTCCATAATATGGATGAGGATGGAAAGCTTATTGTAACCTACACCCACTAAAACTGTGTGATGTAATGTACTTAGCTATTTTGAAGCAGTGTCATGTGCTTATCAATGTTAAACCATCTGACCTTTATTGCAGACCGGTTTTGGACGCAGGAAAAAAGAAAAAGAAGTAAGGTTTCTCCAATAAAAATGCTCAAACAGAGTTGCTTTTTAGCTGACCTGAATGCCTCTGACGATTTTTCCAAATTTCCTTGAGACGAGCCACCGCAACACGTGGCGGCAAAATGATACAACTGATTTTCTTGCGTTTTCTTCGCCTTTTCTTTCCTATATCGTCAGTAGCATCTTATATTAACGCTTATTTTTGTTACTGCTTGACTAGTCCATTCAATGCATTGGTTGATCTTAACGGCATCCGCTTTACACTCTATATACTGTATCTTTACTGGACCTCCATGGGATGGCACCTGATCACTCCGAACACCTGGAATGTAAAAGAAAATAAATAATTATTTAAGGCATTTTGTAGAATAAATCAACATGTACATGTAAATGTAGATTAGAATAGATAAACTCTGTTTCAATAATTAGGTAACTAATATGAGTAACTAATACACTGAAAATTAGGAACTATAAAAATACGTCAAAGTTCGAAGTTCTTGGACTCATCTTGGACGATTTTGGAATTTTTTTCCCCAGACGTTTTACAAAATTTCTCAAAAGTTTACACCTACTTTTTTAAGCAACCTTCAAAAAGTGGGTGCATGATGATGACTTTTGTGGCTGACTAATACATACGCCAACCATATTTTTTCGTGTGATGAATATTACCAATATTATATAAGTAATATATTACGTAGTTTTTAGAAGTATACCTACTGATAAAAATAGAATGCTATTAAATTGATAATACCAATATAAATGGAAGGCTTTAGTTATCCCTAAAGTTATTGACGACGTTGTAGAAAATAACCTGATTACCGATTCAAAATATGTACCTCAACCTTTTTGCGTTTGTTTATTTTATGTCATAACAGTATTACGAAATGATGGAAAAGTAACGAGCCATCAAAGATCATCAAAGTCAACCGAACAAAAAGAATACTCTGTTCTATCTTAGATTTATAATCCTTATTATTACATTATATGACAGTCCTTATTTATTTTACAATTGTGACAGTCACTTGTCCAAAAAAGCTTGATGTTTCGTTTTAAGCTTCGACGCAACCGCTATTTCTCTTTCATAGCCAGCTTTGATGACTTTTTTTGTTGGGTGTCTATACATGCAACATCACATTCTATGCCCTTCCTGTCAACCACATTTGGACTACATAAAAAAAATTCCATAAGTTCTTGCAATTATTTGATTTCATAATCTCAAAGTAGGGCAACACGGTGGCAGTGCCTTAAAGCTCTCTGAACCATATTTACAAAAAATGATAGTCATATATATATATTGTATATATATAACATATAATCGCTAATGGGTAGAGGCTTCCTTCTCTTGTAGGTAATTAGGGCCAAATTAAATATGAAATACACAGAGATATTTTAAATCTACACGAATATTTCCTGTCTCGTAGAAAAATGGTTCCACGCATTGAACACTCCTTTAGCTTTGCACATTTGCAACTTTAACTATTATATGAATTTTCAGCTGTAGATTAGAGTTTGTAATAGAGTATAGTTTAAGGATTTGTTATGGTTGTTTGCAAGCAAGTTCAGTCGACCGCTTTTAGTTATGACTGCCATATTGGGTAGATAGCCACAGTTTAAATACACCTAAATACATATACGCACCATTTTCACAACAAACTCTAGAGTGATTAAAATAATTGTACACAACTCCCATACTCCTCCAAAAACACAGGTACCAATTTAACAGGAAAAAAGGCGTTGGCAAAATAAACAATTACCATAAATCCATTCTGTTCCTTTATTCGTAAACGCATTTAATGCCTTCTGGTTTATTTAAAGAAAAAACTATTGTGGTAAGATTACGCTTAACAACAGCTTTGCTTTAAAACACAATTATACACTGCATGGTGTTTACTTTATAAAAACAGGTACAAACGAAAAACTAATCCAATAATATTAGAAATATTAAATTAGTACAAGACACACATAGTAAAATATGAACGAGCTTTAGTAATGACAAAAACCAATCAGCCATCATTGCTTCAGCTCCGTGTATTTTATATTACCTCTACCGTTTTTTGAAAAGTTGACCAAGCCTGTAAAATATGAAATAGTTTCTGCATGTTGCATTCAAGTAGTTTTTCTAAAATATCTATTCTGAGAGTGTAACTTTTTGTTTATTTCTAACAGACGACACGTACTATATCTTTGCCACACCATATAGTGAAGCAAAAGTCTGGGATAAAATCCAGCACTTAATTATGACTGATTTTTTGGGAAAAAAAAAGTCAAAACAGACCGATTTTAATTTTATAATCTCCATCGTTTGCATGTATTTACAAAATTTTTGAAAATATATGCAAAATATTTTTCCAAAAACGACCTAAAATGTATTTATTAATTTTATTCCACACTTCTGTCTCTCGCTGTGTAGCTAGCGTTATTAAAGATGTGGTTGGCAGGTCGCATTCTTATAGATCTATAGAAAACAATATATTAAGCAAAAACTGTATTACAAAACATGAGCCCTGCGTCTGCAGCCTGTGAAACGGATATTTCTGCGATTCCTCGGTATATAACAAAAAAATAAAAAATATTCACCAAGCTTATATCCACTTTTATCACCTGCACAATTAAGAACACTAGGATATATAAATAGAACTTCAACGTATTACTTATCGCATACAGGGTGATTCAAAGTGAATTGTGTATATGTTAGCTGTAGATAATTCAACTTCGATAGTTTAAATGACCCAATAATTGATCATAATATTCTAAATCTACGATAAAACAATTTCAGCCTTGTCAGAAATTTATAAACGAGTGTGAAAATTACGGTGTTTGAAAACTTCTTCCGGAATTCAAAGTGGAAATTGAATTCACACTTCATATTTATATAAGGCCCATTCCAAAATAATTTTTAAACAATCCTAGAACATTCGGTGTCCTAACAAAATATTAAGCTATATACAGGGTGTCGGCAAATTGCATCCATAATTTTTTTTTAACGAACGTGATATCAAATAGTTCATTATTATTCGAAAGGTAATTTGAAACCATGAATATGCGCTACATCTACAAGTACGGAGTGACTGATTGAGAACTGACTCCTCCTCCCTCCATTACCGTTAATATTTACGTTAAAACTTTACAGACAAAAAAGAAGCAGTTTTTTATTTTAAATGTGGTAGAGTATTAAAAAATCACGTGTTAGTAGCAATTGACCCGATTTTTTTGCAAAAACAAAATCTGGAAAAATGGTACATTCCGTTTTTTGGAAAAAAACATACAGGGTGTTCCATTTAAAAAAAAAAATCAAGTCAAATGCTCCTGACACTTGATTTTTTAACATTCTGTACAACTAATACTGTATTAAAATGATTCATACAACTGTACATACTTCATTGTGAATCGCCCTGGTTCTTTAATGTTCAACGACGCTGAACTACCTACGTATTTACTTCTGCAAGTTTGCATAAAATATAGGCGTTGAAAATGATCATCTGGACAATTGTTAAACTCTGGGATGTGTCGTAGATTCGGTATGAGGACGAGGACGAAGATGAAGGCCCAACCTGACCCAACTCTGGAGCAGGGTCTGCCCATACCGGTACGTCTCCAGGGCAGCTTTCCTCCAGAACTGGCCAGTACGCCACTTGAGGACATCGACCCTTTTTTATCACAACCAAATGGTAAGATATATCAACAGTTGGTTTGCGCTCGTAGGCCCTGGGAAGGAGCCTTGGGGGTACAACAAATAAATTATTTTTTGTTTCAGACTTTTGTAGTTGTAAGTAAAGGCAAGGACATATTTCGATTTAGCGCGACAAACGCCCTTTGGATTCTCTTGACCCCTTCAATCCTATACGACGTGTGGCCATTTATATCCTGGTACATCCTTTGTTTTCCCTTTTCATTATCACAACGATCCTTGTCAACTGTATCCTTATGATAACGCCAACAACACCCACCGTAGAGTCCACCGAGTAAGTACACAACTTTCATGTACTTTAATCTTTTACATTGGTCATCTCTGGCTTTAGATGTTCAAAGGGGATGACCTTTAACTTGCAACCATAGACAGTTAGTCCCTTTTGATGTTCCAAAATTAGCGATCAAATTCTGTATAGCTTCTCCTCGTTCAAAGTTCGTATTGGTCTTTCAACGGTAATCGTTTATTTCCAGAGTGATATTCACTGGCATCTACACATTCGAGTCTGCTGTGAAGGTGATGGCGAGAGGTTTTATTCTTCAACCGTTCACCTACCTTAGAGATGCATGGAACTGGCTCGACTTCGTAGTCATAGCTTTAGCGTGAGTAGCTTAGTTTTAGACAATAGAAAATTTTAATAGACTAGCTCACTCCCGAATTACATCTTAATTAGTATTAACAGAAACGGTTACCAATTATACCATGTGTCCAAGATAGGGTTGCATTGGGTAAATTGGAGACGGTAAGAGATACAAAGGCCGTAGCCGGGGAAGGAGAAAAGGGCCTTTTGCATGAATTTACGCTAATTTATTTTTCCATCTTCATGTGACTTAAAATTGAGCTAAATGTTAATTTCCACATTCATACTTTTGAGAAAATTTACTAAAAAAAAAATATTGTTTGTTGTTTGTTAACATATTTCGAATAGTCCATTAAAGACGCAACTTTATCGCCATTAAACCAAATTTGTACCTCTTAACGTTTCCAAGATAGCATGCAATACATCCTTATCTTGGACACATGGTATAGTACACCGCAGGATCCAAAAATTATCTTATCAAATGGTATTATTAATTACACTTACCAAGCCTGTGGATATCCAAATAAATTCTGATATAAAGTGCTTTCTAATATTGCCCAATTTTTGCCAAATTTTATTTGTACGGAATGATTCCTCCACTTTTATCTTTCGTTTGTAGCAAACAACTGAAATAGAATTGGGATGAAGACAGATTCAATAGCTGAAGGTAACCCTGCATCAACCTCGCTTACATATAGAACTTGTTTTTTTTTCATCATACAAATAGTGATTTTTCTATCGATTTCCAGTGAAACACCTATCAACCCTTGAATGAAATTGGAAAACCAAAATTCAAAATAAAAGAAAACATGAAGTGGGTAATATTAGACAACACGTCCTTAAAACACATATTTTTCTAGAGGAGTACGTAGGAGTTTTCTACCTTTTATCTGAATAATGTTCCATTTAGACGAGAACCAAGGTTTTTTTAGACCACCACCACAACTTAGGCTACACGAAAAATAATGATTCAAACAAAGAGAATAAATGGGCATAAACGGAAATATTTAATACAAATAAAAAATTCACTTACGTTTACACACAAAAAGTTCATATCAATATTAGAAAAAAGAAGCTGTAACTACCAATAAGTTTTATACGTTTCAACGCTAAAGAGATGTGATACTATAAAAAAATCGAGTTAAAAAACAGAGAATATGATTTAGGTAAATACTTTCCAACAACACTACAAATATACAGTTTTCTAAATAAAGCAGTAGCAAGGCGTTAGAATTTTTTTCAAGAAATTCAAAAATTCCAAAACTTTGTGGTAGACAAAAGAGGGTTATATTATATTAAATTAAATATCTTCTTGAACCCGTTTCCTCCCGTTTTTCCTATAGCAAATGGATTGTTCTGTACTAATTATCCTTTTATTTTAACAGCTACAATATATTTTTTTCTTATTGGCTTAAACAGTGTTTGTAATTTTTGGCTAATTGCAATAAAAAATATTTCAAGTGAGTTAATTGTGATTGCTACATTTGTCTTCATGGTTGTAGAATAAAATAAGTAGTTATATTCGTATTAGAACATATCGTAACGAAATATTAGATCACAAAATTACTTATAGAATAGATTAGAACTAAATATCAGTTAGAATAATAATAGATACCTATCTAGTAGTATACCCTAGTATATGGAAACTACATTTAAAAAAATATATATGCATTATGGTGTAAAATGTATTGTCTTGTAACATATGAACAATTAGTTTAAAATGATATACATAAAGGCTTTTAGTGACTTTCTAGTAGCAAGCTGTTAAACAAGGGTGTGTATTTGATGAAACATTCTCCTACATTTTCCAATTATGTTACAATGGGTATAGACCTTGGAAATCTAGCTGCCTTAAGAACGTTTAGGTTACTTCGAGCCCTCAAAACAGTTGCTATCGTGCCGGTAAGTCCATCAAATACCACAATGTCACAGGAATCTATCCGATGACACCTGAACATTTAATCACATAATAATGTTTCAGGTCTGAAGACCGTGTCGGAGCCGTAATTGAATCTGTAAAAAATCTCCGTGGTCTGATAATTTTAACGATGTTTTCTCTCTCTGTCTTCGCGCTAATGGGTTTTTCGAATTTACGTGGGTGTCCTTACACAAAAGTGCATAAAAACTTTCCCAACGACGGTTCCTGGGGAAATCTCACTGATGAAAACTTGGGGCGGTTTTGTCAGCAATGATGATAGTAAGTTGCGACAGCATAACCACCACAGGGGTTTGTCCGGAAAGTAATGTCAGTGAGCTTTTGAAAAATGGTTTTTTATTGGTTCTATGTGTACAAATCTTTAGAAACATTCAAAATATATTCCTCCTGCGTCCATACATCGGTTCCAGCAGGTCTTCCACGCATCAAAAGCCGCATGGTAGTCGTTTCCGGAATCGCCTTTAAAGCGTCGGTGCAGAGCCTTCTGAGTGTTTTCACCGACCCAAAATGCTGTCCTTTCATTGGGGTTTTGAGGCGCGGAAACAGAAAAAAGTCTGGGGGGGTAGCAATCGGGGGCTGTAGGGAGGCTGGGGAACAGCGTTGATGCCTGCCTTGACGAAATTAATCGGCCACGCGGAAACAGGTGTGCGAAGGCGCATTGTCGTGGTGAAGCTTCCAAGTTTTTGGTATGTCTGGGCGGACGCAGTTCTACCCTGCGTTTCAGCCGCTTCCAGCACCTCGACGTAAAACTTTCCGGTTACGGTTTGTCCCCTGCAGATTGAACTCATGATGGACCAATCCCCGGCAATCAAAAAAGACAATCGGCATTGTCTTGATCTTTGACCTGGACATCCCTGGCTAATCGGGGCGAGGGGAATTCGACGTGTGCTATTCCGCACTTTGCCTCTTCGTCTCCGGATCGTATTCAAAGACGCCTTTCGTCCCCGGTAAGCCGACGTCATCCAAGGAAAGCGGGGTTGTCTTCGCAAAGGTGTCCAAAAGTTCTTAGCGGGTTTCGACGTTTCTCAACTTTTTGATCGTCCGTTAGCACTTTTGGCACGAGCTTCGCGCACCTTCCACTCATTCTAAAAGACTCCGACACAATTTCGTGAACAATGGTTTTCGTAATGTCTAATGTATCGGAAATTAAACGGACACTTAGACGACGGTCGGTGTTCAACAAGTCACGCACACGTTTCACATTGTCGTCGGAACCGGAAGTTGATGGCCGTCAGCGCGGTTTTCGTCGTTGACATCTTCCCGACCTTCTGCGAAGGCGCTTGTGCCACCGGAAAAGACAATCGACGCCAGAAGCCTTCTTCCATTGGAATGGTTTCCGCAGCACTCTTTCCAGTTTCACACAAAACTTGATCGCCATCCGTTGCTCAAGCGAACGTTGCATTTTTTCTTGCACCGGGTCACTGTAACGACTCTCCAAAAACAGGTGATGCAGCCGCTACAACGACCGGTAGCCAGCTGACGCTTGTTGGATCTTGTTGCCAGATCCTTCACCACAATCCCAGCACGTAAAGCGCGGGCTGGCGCTTTGTACAGTCTCGGGAAAAAAATTCACTGACATTACTTTCCGGAAAAACCTTGTATTACTCCACGGCAAATGACGTGGTTTTGTGTGACATGGAAACGCCCAAAGAAAACTTCCTCTTCCTACATTTAACACATAATGTTCCACTTTCGACGAAAATATATTTTATATTATTATAAAATATATTTTTTATTACCGTTTATATAAATATAAAAGGTTCACCAATATTTCAACGGTGGTCATTAATAAATAGAGTCATAATATATCTAGAAAAAGAACTATATAACAATTCAAACATAAATATATTCTTTAGATTCCCAAATAAAGAGAGAAAATAATATATTCCCGTTGAAAATGGGACGTGTTATACAGTTTCATCAGATAACCAGTATGAAAAAAAAAATACTTCCAGCCAACTGGTACGTGGATGACAATGGAGACATGCCGTTATGTGGAAATTCCTCTGGAGCTGGCCGGTGCAAACCGGGGTACACCTGCTTGCAGGATACGGTGACAACCCTAACTACTGGTTACCGGTTTCGACACATTCGGATGGGCCTTCCTCTCTGCCTTTAGATTAATGACTCAGGATTATTGGGAAAACTTGTACCAGCTGGTAACTATCACTCGTTCTTTCTAATCGACAGACGCATTTAAGGAGATAAATTTTCAGGTGCTAAGTCTGCTGGTCCGTAGCATATGTTGTTTTTTATCGTCATCATCTTTTTGGGTTCGTTCTATTTTAGTTAACTTGATATTGGCCATCGTCGCCATGTCGTACGACGAACTGCAGAAGAAAGCCGAAGAAGAAGAAGCAGCCGAGGAAGAAGCGATTAGGGTAAGGCATACGTTTGCTCAGTCCACACGCATCTGACCAATAAATGAGATATGTTATAGTTATTTGGTTATATGAACATTTTGATATACACGGCATTTTGATGACCAATCCTAGACTCCATATGGAAGATTTTGATGTACTTAATCCATTTTTAGGCTTATATTATCGATTCCTTGAATATAACTCCTAATATCAAAATTTTAGACCAGGAGGATATAGCTGGTCCAAAACTATGTTAAAACTTCTACACAAACGCGTTTGTTTCTGAATCCATACCAGTTCACCAAGCAGTCTAACACAAAAATTATTCATTCTAATGCTCGGTGCCGAAAATTTTCCAGGAGGCAGAAAAGGCGGCCCAGGCGAAGGAGGACAGGGGGGGCGGGCGGGCAGCTGCAGCTGAGGAGGGGGAGGGGCGTGAGGGAACGCAGGCTGCCGCCGCCACTGGGAGAAGGCCGAACAGAACGTGGTAAAATCATCCGACTTCTCCTGCCACAAATACGAGTGGTTCGTGGGATAGGCAAAAGGATACGACAAAAAAAAAAAGGAGAAAATGAACATACGTTCCAAAGGATTAAATTCCTTTAGTGAGCAGAAGAATACGTACTAATCCCACCAAGATGCGGAAAGTCAACTCTGTAAGTTTCCTGATATTTATTGAACCCCATTTGAGATTAGATGAAGTATGGGGCGGTGAAAAAAAGGGAATTTTTATAATTCGGTTAGAAAGAAAGTGGTTGGAATTGTCACAGGTGTGGTCTAGTAGATTCAAGGCCAAGTGTTTTGTTTTAACTTTTTCTGATCAGATCATTCCACTACCCGTACTCACCCTCGTAGCTGCGGTTATTTACTCGTAAATTAAGTGGTTCGATTTTAACTCATATCAGACAAATCATAATTGAAATATATATGATTATAAATAACGGACACATCATAAGAGTAATACACGAAAGTAACTAGTAATATTAAAAGCAATAAACTTTCGCACGTTTACCATATTCTATTATGAAATTATATCACCTTATTCAACGTATTACATACAGCGGAGTTTCTAGAACAACACCAACTGACACAATAATCAAGTTAATCGTGCAATTGGCTTCTCGTCGTCAATAAATTGAGGGAACCGCCATTAGGTACTAGCTGTGATTGAAATAATTTTAAATAATAGTTTTAAACTTCTGCTTATAAATTTAAATTTTTAGTCAGCAATTTTGATTAAATTCATCCTCTTAAAAATTTAATACAATGAAACTGCGAGACATAGCCTAATGAGACTTCCAACCAACCGTTATGGGAAAATTTGTTGCACTTGTAAATTTGTTGCAATAATGATGAAAATATAGCGCTATATAAAAAAATCTAGATCTCTGGATAAATAAAAAAATTACGCAGCTCATTTCCAATATTCGAATTAAATTTCAAACAATTCATGACGTTTTTTATTTTTGGTTTTTTGATTCTGCATCTATTAAAATAACAAAAAATTTCCCAAATTAAAAATGAATTTTAAAAATTTCGACTACCGCTCCACCCATACAGAGAACTATTAAATATTTGCTTATGAAACTCTTTCAAAATTCAAATGAACCGAATTTCAAGAGAGACATAATAAAAATCATGACAATTATAGTGTTTAGACTTCATTTGTTAAACACTGGTTCCACGAAATCGGTGAACAGATGCCATGCACTTTACTTTTAGTTGTCGCTATAACATTTTTTGAGTATTTTTCATTTGCCACCTTTAAATAGCCTAATAGTAAGTAGTTACTGTTATATTTTTGTTGCAAGCCCTGCGCTTATTAACATTCTTTTAACGTGACATGGCCAGGGCTTGAACAAAACTGACAAAAATATGCCAACACCAAGTATATTATCTCAATTGTTAATAAAACCGTATTTTAATTCTCACCGAAAATTCTTGGGAATACAACACCTTTCTTTTTCTCAATTCAATCAGCACTTAATTTTTTATTAGCAAAAAAAACGGGTGTGTTTCTCTTTTTGTTTTGTTGCTGACAGTTTTAAATGCTGTTTGGTTATTGCTCTCGTTACTTTTTAATGTAAAAAGCACAAAATTATTAATTACCACGTGAAGTTATTTTAATCATTTCCATTACAGAAAAACATGCAACAGATAACTATCATTCTCCGAAAAACAAGCTTATACAGAACTGTTACAGCTTACCGTTACAAAATAATAACTATGAATAAACATGTCAAAAACACTACACTGTATTCAAAATTTACCGTTTTTATTAATTCAATGCAGTAAATCTTCTACTGAAAACAATCCATAATGAAAAATATATACTTATGATTAGGATCCGAAAAGTGTACTACAATGCAGAGAGTCGGACTCGTAAACCGTCGTGTCATTGACGGAAAGTTGGAAATGAGACCAAAATGATAGGAGTAAAAAATGTGTTAACAATGTACATAACTATCCTTGTGTCATTCAGAAATACTTATATCTTCTTTGATATTTCCCATGACTTGTAAATATGTTTTACGCAATGTATGGCTGCTAGACGATGGAAAATCGGATACATATTTCGCAAAAAAACGTCAAGTGAATATGGTCGGCCATGTTCCAAACCTACAAGCGCAAAACATTATGCGCATTAAAAACAAAAATTTCCTTTTTTCTACCAGTAATTATATTTTTTTGTTGTTGTCTACAAAATATATATCAATAATTACCAGAATACTTTGAATATGTGATCGGTCTATTGTAAAATCCTCGTAATTTGCAATCTTCTTTTTCAGTCTATTCACAAATGGTAATGACTGCATTACTGAAAAAATCCACAAAAATCAGATATTTAAATACATTACACGAACTCTTAAAAGAAATACGTACAAGGTGCAAAATGTATATACATACACACGTTTATTAGTTGGCCCTCACGGCACGTATTATAAACTCGGCGTTCTACCGTTCGACTGCTCGCATCGAGCTAACACAACAATAAATTTCGACAACGGTAATCCCCCTACGCTATACGGATAAACTGCATATAGCTTTTTTCTCGAACCCGCCTCAAGGAATCCAGTGTGTTACCAGGCACGGTCAGTGGCGTACGTATGCACGGGCAAGAGAAATACACGCGTACATAATTTACTTAAAAAATAAGGTTTACACTTCAATTATCATAAAGTTAAATAGTGCCGACCCTGCGTTTGTAGCACTTTCCAGGCCCTAGATGCCAACTATGTGCAATGCTATGTATGTAGCAAGTGCTATCAAAAGTTTTGGGATATTTGAAAAAAACGGCGGAATACTTACAGAACCCTGTAAATTGTACATCCCCATAAAAAATTTATTGTAGGTGTTGAATATGAAGTTTTATTTAGTATGTCGTAATAGCTAGACATCATTGCTTTGTACAACCCGAAAAAAAAAAAAATAAAAAAATATATTACACGGGTTTATAGCCTATATCTTTTTTTAGGGTTGGGTTCGTCTGCCTGGATCCCGTTTTATGTTGCTTTTCCTCCAAGGGGGAGCTACTAGTTCACGTTACGTAAAAACGGGGGTATGGTGGCACCACCTGGTGACCGTAAACCCCTGGTACTTTCCACCTATCTTGATGCCCAGGGAACGCCTACCCTATGCAGACGATTCTAACGCTGTCACGCCCATGAGTGAGAGGAACGGAGCCATGGTGGTGCCCATCTACCTAACCTGAGATGCGTACAAGCACCTCACTAGCAGGGAACACTTTCTCTGCTGCAATAATGCAATGGAGGTTTCTTAAATAGGCCAAAATTCATGACGTGACACACTGAGGCAGAATCAAACTGGTACATATACGGGGAAATACCGCCACGACGAGTGTGCAAGAAGCCGAGCTCCAATTTTCCTTCCAGGTTATCCGCCAAATGGTTATCATCAAAAACACATCATCGGAAAATCATGGGTCTTAATTTTAATGACCTAACACCAGGTGATGAGCTCTTTGTCAAAGGTATTCTGCTAGAGTTCAGCTTTATATCCTTTAAATTGTGGCCTTTTCTTCCCTCCTCTTGTGGAATTTTTATCTTTTCCGTCTTCGTTTCTTTACCAAATACTTCCCACTTTCACCACTTTGGTACTACTTCCAAATTAATTTTGACTTCCATTTCAGATAGCTCATTTTAAATTCAATGCTTTCCAAAGCATGAGAACAAGATTTATATGCTATTCTTCTACATAGACTGTGTTTATTCTTCTAAATTCTTGGATGATGACTTAGATACCACACTCAACTTCGCAAAATGCAGTTGCATGAAATGCGTCATGACCACAATCTCTGCATCCTGTTTTCTTTGGAGGTCTGGAGGTCTTTGGAGTAATGGCTGTATCAAAGTGTTCATTTGGCCACCAATCACATCCAAGAACAGTGATATCCAATCATTATAGACTTTCTAGTAAAGAATTCTTGGCTGCCATATTTTTGTATACTTATTGTAATTGAGATTTTGGTGGACAATCCTCAATGTATATGTACGTACGGATAATATAGCAATACGTAACTT